>BJCO01751510.1:0-12246 GCA_018326465.1 Flaveria floridana | reverse complement strand
TTTAATTAAATCACAGAAAATTGTTGGTCAGAGAATTTTAAGTCTAACAAATTGGGAAAATGATAGTACGCTTGTTTGTAACTGTAATTATACTGAGAAAGTCGATCTAGGGAGGTGCTAGTTCATTATACGATGTGTCGGTAGATTCAACACAATAGACTAGTATACATCATTGGTGAACACTATTTAAACTAGTCTGTTTAACCGACTATAGGTTCCCATCTTGTCACTGGTTAACACAATCAGTTATTTCCAATAAGAGATGATGAGCAAATAAACGCCACGAAAAGTGTACGGATGACCACAAAAAGAGCAAAGCATGAAAAAAAATATAATAAACGCAATCAAGCTGATAACATATGTTGTTGGTGCGTTATGTGCAAAAGCAAAAAAAGATGCTCTAACGAAGAGATAGGTTCTGTGCCTCTCTGCTGTGCAATGGCACTGACCTGAGGATAAGCATAACCTAGATATTCTAGAATTCACTGTTGTTTGTCGCCTCTCTGCTGTGCGGTGGCACTAACCTGAGGATTGGCTTCTCTTTGAAAGCTCTAAGAATAGTCTCTTCTTGTCAAATTACCCGTAGACCGCTCAAAAGTCTCCTGAGGAATGTTGATTACTATATAAGCTTGGGATCTACAAATGTTGGTTGAAATAATATAACCTAATACATCACCAATGTGTGTAAAAAGTCTGTGTATGGATTTAAGTGGACAAGTATACTGACAATCGTCGTGAATACACCGCCTGATGCTCAAAATCAACGTGTATTACATACCAGATCATGCATGATTCCCAGTTAGAACTTAGAAGTCTCAGATGAATGAAAAACTATGATATGTAAATATGTTAGTTTCCACTTCACTAAATATATAAAAGTTCCAAGTAATTGAGTTTATGTCTGTCTGATTCCATATGAATCTGTCTTAGATATGATGTTAATGCTAACAGGCTTTTCTACCCAACCCTAACAAAATCACAAAAACATGTTTATTTTGTTACTTAGTTTAGTCTTTCAAATTATTTGCAAAGTGTGTTAGTGTCGGACTGTGCTATGTTATTCGTCTATGTGAATGTCACAAAATGAACTTAACGTTAAACTTAAATCAATTGTTTCTAAAAACGTAAAAAGATCATGTCTGAGATGATCAGGTGGATAAATGGATCATGTTTGAGATGATCAGGTGGATAAATGGATCACATATGAGGTGATCAAAAGATTCTTAATCTTAAAATGGTCATGTCTGAGATGATCAAATTGTTCAAAATGTTTTATCGGTTGTTAGAAGGGTATAAGTGTTCAAGGGTCAAAAAGGCAAAATTTCACAAGTATGACCCATTCGCAAGACTGGACCATGAATATGGACCAGTCGCACGACTGGAACATACGAATGAACACATTCGCACGATTGGACAATGTGTATGGACCAGTCGCACGAATGGAACATACGAATGAAGACATTCGCACGACTGGACCATGAGTATGGATCAGTCGTACGAATGGACCATACGAATGAGCCCAATCGCATGATTAAAGGTGACCGACTATGACAGTCGCATGAATGAACCTCAATCGTACGACTAGAGATGACCGAATGGGCAAGTCGTACGACTGAAGCTCAGTCGCACGACTCAATCGTGCGACTAGGTTCAGTCGCACGACTGAAAGTTGCCCTAGTATAAATTGAAGGGGAGTTGGTCTCATTCGTTTCATTCACTCAAATCGTTCTTCAAACGCACGATACACCCACATATTGCTGATTTTTCATTTGATCTTTTTAGACCGGTTTTGACACGTTCTGACCATTTGTTTCTATTCCATAGGTACTGCGCGACATCATTTGAATGATTAATCGATTACTACAATGTTAAAATGACCTTTACAGTGCTATAACTTAAAACCAAAAAAACTAAGACAAATAAACCACTAAAACTGAGATTTCTGATCAAATTAAAGTTATTAGAGGTTTAATCGGTCATATGCGAACCAAATGAGTCAATCCTCAACGTCTAACATCAATTATTGCTCAAAAATAAAATTTGAATGAGTAAACTGTCGGACATGCGAGTGGACACACCGATGAACTCCAATCGCACGACTGAGCAAGAGGAATGGCTAAATCACATGACTGAGAGGGACGAATGGCTTAATCGCACGATTGAACCATGCGTCTGAGTTCAATTGCACGACTGAGGTAAACGCTTGTGCAAACATACGACTAAGTCCAGTCGCTTGACTCAGTCGCACGAATGCGCTCAATCGCAAGACCAGATCTCAGTCGTGCAGCTCAGTCGCATGACTAGATTCAATCGCTCAGTTCAGTCGCACGACTAAACAAAATTTTCAAGTTCATGAAACAATTTTAGTATTCTTTGACACGTACTAATGTTTATTTACTTTGTGTCACAGATGGCGAGTAGGTGGCCTATGAGCACTAAGCACAACATTTGTGCTTATCTCGATTTCTGTTCCCGCAACGCTGTGGAGTTTGCTAGTATCATTACCTTTTAATGATGCTCGGGGATTTTTCAAGCAATCTCTACGCCATGCACTCCTTACCGATCCATACAGCAGGTGTTTTGGGAAGGCGCTGCTGTAGATAGGTCTACTGAGCCCCACACTATCAGGAGTTCGATATTTGGGGAGGCCATCCAGATTACCAAGGAGGATATCAGGATGGTTCTGGAGTTTGGGGATGATACTGATTGCCCCACCCGATTACATCCCCTCACGGTTAGAGGCTGCTTTATGAGGGCCAAGTATTCTGGGGACATCACTGCAAGTATGCTCAACAAGAGCAACTTGTGCCCCCAGTTCAAATACTTGGCCCATGTACTTTTGAGATGCATCGCATCCAGGAAGGGTGGATTTGATGAGCTTTCAGACCAGATGTAGAATGCATACGCTGCACTGGTGCTGAATCATCCTTTCAGCTTCTCCAGGATGATCTTCACCTATTTGGTGGAGAACATCGAAGCGAAAGGGAAGGAAAGCTTATGTATGTATCCTAGGTTTATACAGATGATCATTGATCAGAAGCTCCCCTCGCTGCCGAAGGAGAAAGAAGATGTTATTGTCCTGGAGGTCATGGACCACACGACTCTGGGAAGAATAAGGGTATACCGGGGGACGCAGGTGAAGCACCCGATGAGGAGATTGTTTGGGCGTCTGGCCTAGGAAGACTATGTGGCGTCGTCGTAGAGGAACTGGCCCCACGATGATGGTGATTCTGAAACTGACCCGATAGCGTTTCCTGATGATGACTCAGACGATGACGATAGTGGTGATAGTGGAGATACAGGTCCTTCTCACACACAGACCACCACTACTGAGGTTACATCTCCACCATCTCCACACGGTGTTCAAGAGACGGCTGGGTTTTATCAGGACTTTCAGCCAGAAGAAGAGGAAGAGTGTGATGATGAGCCTCTGGTACGAACGGTAGGAAGCCGTGTCGTAGCCACAGAGAGGGGTATAAGGACGGTTGGCGGACGTCCGGGAGGGTCTGGGGAGACTACTACAGATCCATCTTACATCCCAGACCAGCCCAGCAGGCAAGGGGAAGCCTCCGGGTCCAAGGGGACTCGGAAGAAGCGGATGGCTTAGCCACATGGGCTGAAGCCCAAGAGACGGAGGATTACACTGATCACTACCTCCACCACCACTTCCACCACTACACCACCTACCACCACTACACCACCTACCACCACTACACCACCACCACCACTATACCACACCCAATCTTCACCAGCACCACTACCACCACTACACCACCTACCACCACTATACCACCCCCAATCCTCACCACCACCACCACTAGTCACCCAGCAGGCCCGTCATTTTTTCCCTCCTTTCCATCTGGATCTCCTCTACCTCACAGTGGGGTAGAGGAACAGCTCTCAGCACTGAATCGAATGGTGCTGAGGCTGTTAGCAGCCGATGAGGAGAAGACTGCTCATATTCGTCAGTTAGTAGAACTGACTGCTGCACAATCTCAGCAGCAGGCACAACAGATTGCTGCACAGAGCTCAGAGATGTCCCAACTCCAGGAGCAACGTGTCCAATCTGCCAAAAAGATAGAGGAGTTGGAGACTACCAACAAGACCATCATGCTTAGGCTCAAAGGATCAAAGGAGAAGCCTCTAAGGATCAGAGAGGGAGATGGAGATGATGGTGATGATGATGACGATGATGATGATGATGAAGATGATGAAGATGATGATGATGAGGAGGAGGGTGATAGCGAGGCAAGAAGCATGGATGATGATGATGATGATGATGAAGGGGATGCAACTGCATCTGCCTCTGCTCCTGGTCAAGAGCAAAGGACAAAGAGAAAACAAGACCAGGGAGCATCATCGTCTACCCCGCCTGCCTCCCCATATGTCGAAGACCCGGCTATGATTCAAGGCAAAATTCAAGATTAGATGTCTATTTATTATTAAACTTTTGTTCTTGAAATCATGTATCAAATGTTTGGTAAAATAAATAAATGAAAAGTTAACTGCCATTTGTCATGTGCATCATGTATACTAACTTGTATTGTGTTTGGTTATTTCTTTAACAGGTACATCTAAACAGGCTGACAAGCATGACGTGGTACCCCTTTGACAAATTGAAACTCAATTGACAATAATTCTCGATTTGCAAGGGATAGTACATCGCTCTGTCAGCTACACACCTGAAGAGGGAGAGATCATACACGATATGACTGATGAACAGATTGTCGAACTGTTCAGTCTAAATCCAGATGAGCTGGTAAAGGATGCTCCAAAAGTCGACATAGTCAGTGATGAGGAGCTACAGGATGTCAACGAGGTGGAGATTGAGGATGTGACTGCTGACCATTATCCCCAGTATACTAACGCTGAAGGCGAAGTACTACCGGATCTGGGAGAAACATTTGGCAGTAGTGCATTCGACAAAGTAGAAGAAAAGATTGTTGTGAAAGAAGCTACAGCAGAAGATTCTCAGGTGGATAATGTTGATCTAGCATCCAAAAAGGCTGAGTGGGCAGCCTGCCTGGAGGAAATGAAGAAACAACGAGTGCCTACAAAGTCAAACGCCTACACTAAGCTCTACGAGGTAAAGAAGCATCAAAAGGTGTCAGGCAACATTATCAGCTGGTCGTACTTTAAGGACCTCAAGGTATATGCCGTCAAGAGGGAGAAAGGCATAGAGTATTTCAGATTCCAACATGATCTGAAAACTCTCCCTAGATTTGAGCTAAACCATCTAGCCAACTTGACCTCCTGTATGCTGTTCCCGGAAAGATATCGGGATGGTTCGAGAAGGCTATAAAGAAGTAGTATCATACGAGGTGGGTTAATTTTAAACCTCAATAGCCCAAAAGGTTTATTCATAAGACAGAGGTTGACCCCACCTCAGGAAGACCAAAGGTGGTCTTGAAATGGCACCCTCCGTGCACAATGTCGCGTATTCCATTGAGGGAGATGCCATAAGATTTTTCACCCCAATTCAAATGGTGGTATTATGACTGGCATATCGGAGAGGCCATCATAGTTTTGGATAGGGAGGGGAAAGTAGAGACAATAAGGTTATTGACCCAATGTGGCTCACAAACTTGTCTGCAACTGATGTTTACACACTGTACAAGTGGCCACTATTTTTTGACCCACAGGATATCGTGCAAGCACTTCAGTTTAAACATGTTATACGTCTATGCTTCGCACTTGATATTCATGCCGGGGTTTCAAGAGGAGAACGAGTGAAGAGATTTGAAGAGTTTAAAAGGGATGTCAAAGATTAGATAGAACTAGGTCCAAGGGGGAGTTTGTTGGTACACATATCCCTAGTTCTAGTTCTAGTGAGCTCAAATGTAATAGGCTTTCATTTTGTTACACTTATGTAATGTTTGAATATATGTAATAAAAAACTCTTCTGTGAATGTTCATTGTTTATTGAAGTTATATCTATTAATATGATTTATTGTTACACGCTTATATGAACATGTTATATAGGTTTACAGTTGGTAGACATCGCTGTGTATCATTAAATGTTCAGGAATATGTTTAACTAAGTATCATGATTCAGTCGCACGACTGGACCATGCGAATAGGCCAATCGCAATACTGAAATAGGTGATTGAGTCAATCGCACGATTGAGTCATAAGACTGACTCAGTCGTACTAATGAATCAATCGTACGACTCAGTCGCACGACTGAGCCATACGCATGGCTCAGACGTACGAATGAAAGTTGTAACATATAAATACCACTTAATTCGTGGAAAAACAAAACACTTCGAGAATTATCAACCCTAGTCGTTCCAGTTCGTCCAGAGAGTCCCTTCAAACTTCATAGAACGTTTCTGATCGATTCTAATCAATTCTTAACATTTTTTCATCGTTAGTTTTGATCGGATTAACATTCTCCCTGATTGGATCGCCAATCAAATAGGATTCCGCACTATTTGATTTGGTTTCACGTAGAATCAGTTAGTACTCCGTCCGTACACGGTCCTAACATTCCTTAACCTTTTCTCTGTACGATAAATGATCGCCACTGGTTGCTCCACATAATTGAGCTGTTCATTTACTTCTACATATTCTAGTGGTACCACATATCCTCATATGTCAAACACTTCTGCAAATGAGATACATGGAATGTCGGGTGAATTCCACTTAACTTATCTGGTAGTTCTATCCTATAGGCCACCTCTCCTACTTGAGCAATTATTCGGAAAGGTCCTACGTATCTCGGGCTCAACTTGACTCGCTTTCTAAACCGAATGATACCCCTCGAAGGTGAGACTTTCAACAAAAACCCTATCACCCACCTGGAACTCAATCGGTCTACGTCTCTTATCGGCATACGACTTCTGTCTATCTTTAGTTGCCTTCATAAAGGCTTTGATCTTTTCTAGTTTCCCAGTCGTAGCTTCAATCACCTCAATACTTCCCAACTGTTTCTGACCAATATCACCCCAACAAATGGGTGTTCTACATCTCCTATCATATAGCATCTCGTATGGTGGCATGCCAATGCTGGCATGATAACTGTTGTTGTACAAGAATTCTGCCAATGGAAAATGGTCATCCTAACTTCCTCCAAAATTGATCACACATGCTCGAAGCATGTCCTCGAGTGTCTGGATCATCCTCTCAGACTGACCGTCCGTCTGAGGATGATAAGCCGTGCTGATGTGTAGCCTCGACCACATCGCATCATGGAATTTCTTCCAAAACATAGATGTAAACCGAATGTCATGATGAGATACAATAGACACTGGTACACCATGACAAGCTACAATCTCTTTGATAAATAGATCCGCGAGTCTCTCAGAGGAATACGTATCTTGGATCGGTAGGAAGTGTGCGTTCTTCGTCAAGCGATCAACTATCACCCATATGGCATCATTCCCTCTTGGGGTACGCGGTAACTTTGTAATAAAGGCCACGGTGATATGCTCCCACTTCCACTCGGGTATGTCCAAAGGTTGGATTTTCCCGTATGGTTTCTGATGCTCCGCCTTCACTTGCAAACAAGTAAGGCATTTACTCACCTACTCTACTACGTCATGCTTCATACCCGGCCACCAATAATCCTTCTTCATATCTTGGAACATCTTGGTAGCACCGGGATGAATGAAATATCGAGTCTTATGAGCCTCATCCATGATCTTTCCACATAGATCCCCGTAACGAGGAATCCACATTCATCTGAATCGGGTTCTAACACCAAGAGTGTTCTCATCCAATTCCATGACTAGACCTTTCATCCTTTTAGAGTTAAGCCGATTTCTTTCAAGGCCTCGTCTTGAAACTCCTTGACCTGTGTCATCACGTTGGAGGTTATAATTAACTGATATGCCTTCACCCGAATCGGCTCGGGTCTCTACTTTCGGCTCAGGGCATCTGCCACCATATTGGCCTTACCCGGATGGTAATGGATCTTGCAATCGTAATCCTTTATGAGCTCCAACCATCGCCTCTGCCTCAGATTCAAATCTTTCTACTCGAAGAAGTACTTCACGCTCTTGTGGTCAGTGAAGATTGTGCACTTCGTTCCATATAAGTAGTGTCGCTAAATCTTCAACGCGAAAACCACAGCCGCTAACTCCAAATCATGTGTAGGGTAGTTGAATTCATGGATCTTCAGCTGTCGGGATGCGTAGGCTATCACCCTTCCATGTTGCATCAACATGCAACCTAGCCCCGAATAAGATGCATCCGAATACACCACTAAGTCCTCACTCCCTTCGGGTAATATCAAGACATGAGCTTGTGTCAACCTCGTCTTTAACTCCTCAAAAGCATCCTCCTGTTCTCGACCCCATACGAACTTCGCATCCTTGCGAGTCAATTTGGTCAAAGGGGAGGCTATCTTGGAAAAGTCTTGATAAATCTCCTATAGTAGCCTGCCAATCCCAAGAAGCTACGAATCTCGGATGGCGTCTTTGGAGACTTCCATTGCATCACGACTTCAACCTTTGCCGGGTCTACCATAATCCCCTCGGGATTTACCACGTGACCCAAGAACTGAACTTCGCGGAACTAGAACACGCACTTGGAGAACTTCGCATACAGCTTCTCATTTGTCAATGTCTCTAACACCTCCCGAAGGTGACCGGCGTGCTCCTCTTTGCTCTTCGAATAAATCAGTATATCATCAATAAACACAACCATTGATTTATCTAACAGCGATCGACATACTCGATTCATCAAGTTCATAAAAGTAGCTGGCGCATTAGTTAAGCCGAAAGACATAACGAGAAAATCGTAGTGTCCATAACGCGTGCGAAAAGCTGTTTTAGGAATGTATTGCTCCTTCACCTTCAGCTCATGGTAAGCAGATCAAATATCTATCCTCGAGAACCAACTAGCACTTTGGAGCTGATCAAAAAAGTCATCAATCCTCGGTAATGGATACCGATTCTTCACCATCAACTTGTTCAACTCATGGTAGTCGATACACGTCCTCATACTACCGTCCTTCTTCTTCACGAACAAGAGCGGAGCACCCCAAGGAGCGATACTCGATCTAATGAAACCCTTATCAAACTCCTGCAGTTTCTCCATCAATTCCTTCATCTCAGTCATGGCCAACCGATACGGTGCCTTAGCTACAGGCTGAGCACCGGGTATCAAGTTAATTTAAAACTCGATTTCATGATCCGGTGGCACACCTATTAGCTCCTCTGGAAACACATTAGGAAAGTCACAAACCACCGGTACATTGGACAATTATGGTGTTGACGTGTCCACATCCTTCACGTATGCCAAATAAGCACTACATCCATGCCTCATGTACTTTCCCGCCACCACTATCGAAATCATCTTTGGAATCGTCGTAACTCGATCACCGTATTGTTGGGTTTTGTAGATTCTTACCAAAGTCATATTAACCATTTAACATGTAAAACGCAGTGGAGTTTATATCAAAACGTGAGTTTATGTATCATATACATTTATTGAAACAAGACCCAAGACAAAGGATCTTTATATGGAAGAACATACTATCAAAAGATAAAACAACCACATAAACTACCTCTTAGAAATCATGGATATGGAGGTGTAGATGATGATGTTTGGATGCTTAGACTTCAATGTAGAAGCCCTCAAGAGATGATACCCACAAGCCCTTCATAACACCGTACTTGCTAGGTTGTAGAACACTAACTTCTTTCACTACTTGTGGATCCGAATCAACACAAGTATGGCTGAATTTTCAGCTCAAAAGGACTGATTTTCAGCCAAAAGAAACCCTCTTGTTCAGCCCCAAAAATTGATTTTGAGAGAGAGAATAGAGAGAAAAATTCTTCTTTTGCATGTAAGAGAGAGAGTGTAAAAGTGGAAGAGTGTGGGAGTGTTTAAGTCTTGCACTTTACAAGACTAAATGTTGGTCTAACCAAGGCAAGGGGGGCAGCCGAAACACCCACTTGAAAGTGGGTTCCCTCCCATTTCATTTTATAAAAAAAGTTACACTCTTGCCCCTTTTGTTTTATAAAATTAAAACCCTTTTAATTTTATAACACTAACACTCTTTTGTTTGTCATTGTTTAACTAACTTAAATAATTGAAACAAATAATTTCTCATGAACAACTTATCCACATAATGTTGTTCATTTACAAAAGCAGTGATTTAGAAAACCCATTTTCTAAATTGGTGTCAATATTTATTTGTTTGGTCTTATCAACGAATAAATATTTATTGGTGTTTGTTTGGCTTGTTATTAGGTATGACCCGACTTGGATCATATCACACTAGCCATATCAATTTTATATGTATCTTGGGCAGATCAAATCCTTCAATCTCCCACTTGCACAAGATTCATAGAAGATTGATGCAAGCAGCAAATGACACCTAGCAACGGTTTGCTACCCCTAATGTATATGATTAAGTGCTATTCAATAACATCATCCTCTTCAAGTACCTTACTTGAAAATGTTTTAGGTGAATCAATCATCTATCCTTTTGTCTCAGATGTCATGTTAAATCCCAGAGACACAGAATTGTTATTCTCCGATGATTTAACTTTAACAGGCCTTAGACATCTAACTCTCAACGAATAAGAGGAACAAATTCCATCTTGACTACATACGTCTCTCACAATCACCTTATATCATACCTGAACTTAGCCATAGGCACTGCCCATGTTTCAGAACAGTAAAGCACTAAGTCAAAGTACGATACTTGGTGAATATCAAGACCCAGTATGTATCTCATGTCTGAGGATACAATGATATTCACCTTTACTCAATATCTCTAATGACTAATCCTAAAGATTCCATGCAGAAACAATTGAGTGTGGGTCAGTCCTATATCTATATCCTATAGATATCAATGAACATTGGTAGCAACCTCTTGTTCTATATTCATAGCTTATGAATATCAACCAATCCAAGTTCATTATAGTCTTACATTCATAGTTGTTCCCACAAGTATGATCGACTATGGACATTTAGAATAACTTACTTATTCACGGATTTAAACATGCTAAAATAGAAGAACAAATGAAAATTATAACTATGTAATTAAGTCAGATAACATAAGTTCCAATATCCAAATACAAAATTTGATCAAGTCCAGCCACTAGAATATCGAAGTCCTAAGGCACAAATATGACTTTCATGCTTTGACCTATCTAGGAGCTTCGTGAATGGATCCGGAATGTTTTGATCGGTGTGAACTTTGTGAATACATATCTCCTTTTTCAACTTCATCCCCTATGTAGTTGAATCTCCGTTCAATGTGCCGAGTCTTTTGATGAGCAAGTGGTTCCTTGATTTGAGAAATCGCTCCCTCGTTGTCATAAAAGATCTCTAGGGGGTCTTGAATGGTAGCAACAACCCCTAGATTAGCAATGAACTTCCTTAGCCATGCAGCTTCTTGAGCTGCCAATGAACTGGTGATGTATTCTAATTCTGTTGTAGATAGTGCCACTACATCTTGCTTTGAGCTCTTCCAAGAGACCGCTCCTCCATTCATAATGAAGACATATCCCGACTGTGATCGAGAATCATATTGATCAGTTTGGAAACTCGCATCCGTGTAACCCTTTACAACGACCTCCTCCTCGCCAGATCCATATATTAAGAACATATACTTAGTATTTCTAAGGTATTTCAAAATACTCTTAACAGGATTCTATTGATATCTACTTGTCATGCTTGGAGCACATGACATGTTAGGCCTAGTACATAGCATTACATACATGATGGATCCTATAGCAGATGCATATGGGACTCCATTCATTCTTTCTTGTTCAACCTTTGAACTAGGGCATTGAAATGAGCTCAATATAGTCCCCTTTTGAATAGGTACCAAACCTTTCTTAGAATTCTCCATCTTGAACCTTTTCAAGATCTTTTCAATGTATGCACTTTAGTTTAAACCTATCAACCGCCTTGATCAATCCCTATAGATCTTTATTCCCAAAATATAGGCGGCTTCACCAAGATCCTTAATGGAAAAACAGCTTCCAAGCCAGGCTTTTACACCTTCCAAGGTTGGAATGTCGTTTCCAAGTAGTAAAATGTCATCAACATATAATACAAGGAAAGTAATAGTGCTCCCACTAGCTTTCTTATATACACAAGCTTTATCAGCATTTTTGATGAAGCCAAATTTCTTTACTTCATCATCAAAACGGTGATTCCAACTTTTCAATGCTTGTTTCAAGCCGTAGATTGACTTCTTTAACTTGCATACCTTGTTAGGATGTTTTGGATTGACAAAACCTTCAGGCTGTTCCATATGGACATCTTCCTCAAGATATCCAT
>BJCO01751273.1:0-10000 GCA_018326465.1 Flaveria floridana | reverse complement strand
AAAGTTGGAAGCAAACCGTGTCCATGTTCAAGAACACCATAGATCTGAACTCAACCGGTTTAGATACATTGGTTGCTAAATTGGAAGCTCTTGAAATGGATGAAAAATCAAGAAAGAAGAGTGTGAGAACCCATGTCACATCCTATCATTTTAAAGAAACAAAAAGCGCAGGAAGTGCCTTCATTTCTAACAATGACAGTGAGAACTCTTGTACTTTAAGTGATGATAAAGAGGAAGTGAGTTTCTATGCATCAAAGCCTTCAAAGAAATCATCTCAAAGTAAACATGGAAAGGACAAAGGAAGAACTGCTGACAAAAGAGATGTATCTACAGCACCAGCAAAGTCCTCACAACAGAACAATCAATCAGAAGTCATTACTGTAATCCTAGATTCTGAAGAACAGAAAGCAGCTTTTGCAGCTTTTAGTTCTAGTTTTCAAGCTTACTTGGAAAGTTCTCCAACATCAGCAAATATTTGGCAACAAGACTTGGAAGAACTGCATCCTGATGTAGTTGAGGAGATGGATCTCCAATGGCAAATGACAATGATTGCTTAGAGAGCCAAACAATATCTCAGAAGAAACAAAAATATGGCCGCAGCAAGCAAAACATCAAAGATTAGTGTTGACAAGTCAAAGGTAAGATGCTTCAAGTGCATTCTCTATGGATATTTCTCTAGAAAATGCAATCAACAATCAAATCCGGACTTGAGACAACATCAGCAACCTCAGTCTCATCAACATCAATCTCATCAGCCATTAGCATCTCAAAGATCTTTCAGACAACCTCAGCTAACAAACCCATCCCCACCGGCCACAAATGATTCAGAAGGACCTAGTAATTCAAAGGAATCTGGGCTGATCATACTACAAGATGAAACATGTGACTGGAGTATGTATGAGAAGGAAGTCTTGGAAGGAATCAAGCTTTAATGGCCCACATGGAAAAAAAAGTTCCACCAATGGCTAGAGAGGTAAGAGAAAGACTATTTTCATCATTATGAATTAAGGAAGTTGAACGATATAGAGTCCATGCTCAGCAATTGGCTGATAAAGTAAAAGAAACAATGATTTTGAATGAATCCCATGTAAGAGAACATAGATTATATCAAATCAAAATTAAGTCTTTGCAAAAAGATTTAGAAAATTTTGTTTTAGAAAATTACAACTTAAAATCCCAAGTTGAGCATCTGACCACTTCCTTAACCAATTCCATGGCTGATCATGCATCAACTGAAGTGAAACTTCAGAAGTTTCAACTTTTATCTCAGCAATATGACAAATTGTTAAATTCTCATATTGAATCAAAGAATACGTATGGGTTGGGATATAATGCTGTTGCACCTCTAATAAATGACAACTACACAACTTTACGTTAAACAACGACAAACACTTTGTCAAATTATTTTGTGCCAAGCACCAAGTTTGAAACAACATCTAATCAGCAAAACACTAACAATGAAACTGAGGTGAGTGAAACTGAGTCTTTTGAATCAGAAAACTTCAAACACAATGAATCAGAATTTGACTTTGATAAATGTGATGACTTGGATGATTCTGATAAACATGATGATGATCAACTAAACATTGGTAAGAATGTTGTTGTTGAAACTGTCCTTCCTAAAGTACTTGAAGAATCAAAACTTCAATATCCTCCAAAACAAAGAAACATGCTGAAGACTATCTGCAAGAGGATTGCTCAACTAAATAAAGGACTTCATGTAACACCCGGTTATTTTTAAAGTTATGAAGGGAGGAATAAAAGTAAAGGAAAAGAAAGAAAAGCTATAAAACCCAAGTTGAAAGGTTAAAACTTTCCAAAATGACAAAATGTTTGAATGTTGGTGAATAAAGCAACATGGCCGCCCATGTTGCTTATTCAGATCTAACAATCAGATTTTTTTTAGAGAGAGAAAGAGAAGGCTTAAAACTCTCGGGTTTTTGAAGAACAAGAAGAAGAAACTGATTCAAGGTAAGAATTCATGGTTTTGTGATGTTCTTAACTGGCTTAGCCTCGGTTGCATACTTATATGTATTGTGTGTGAGTTTTTGGTGGGTTTTAGGTGTTGAATTTTATAGCAAATGGGTTTTAAAGGGAGTTAAACCCAAGAGGCTGCTAAGGTGAGTTCTAGAACCCCCTTTTTAACATGTTTTTAACAACTTTGGGGCTGGAAAATGCATGCGAACATGTTTTATTAAAAATGGGTTTTCACTCGTATGTGTTTGGGAATGTATATATGGGTGGGTGTAAACTTTGGGGCATATATGTGTGTATGAACATGTTATGATGCTTAGGATGATAATACTAAGCTTAGATCATGATTTTGGATGATTTGGGACTGATTTATGATGTTTAAATGGAAGTTAATTACCCAGCCGCCCAAATAGTGGACCATGCATCCAACGGTTTAATTTTCCAAGTGTTCCTAACCGCCCAAAAGCCCAATCGCCTAAACAGTGCCCAACCGCCTAAGTGCTCATGCGTCTAAGTCAGGTCCATGGGCCTGAATAGTGCCCAATCGTCTAGAATATTGTTCAGAATGACTAAGTGTTAGACCCAAACGTCTGAATATTGCCCATGCACCTAAATATGCCCATGCGTCTAAGTGAAAAGTGACCAAGTATAAGTACAGACGTCTGCATAGTAGCAAAACGCCTGAACAGGGCAGAAATGTCTGAATAGTGTCCATGCGTCTAGACACTTGGAATATTTTCTGAAATTTCAGAAAAAAGAAGAAAGTCTAGGGTTTGACCAAAGTTGACTTGTGGGTAATGATTACCCATTTTAAGCATGATCATGGGATGTTTTAGGTTTATGGAATATGCGAATGATGTATGGTATGTATAACGTTTTATCTTTTAATGATGATTAAACGTATTTATATTATATTATAAAATACGTTATATATTATGTTATTACTTTACGTAGTATGACAAACGAACAAAAGAACGTAAATAATAACGTAATGAAATGGAAGATAACAATGATGAAAAGTAAAACGTAATGAACGAAAGAATGGCTTACAAGCAAACGAAATGAGGTGCACGACCATGTTGTCATTAGCTCAACTGTGATGCGGGTTAACTACCTCAAAGGATGCACACAGGGTCAATCATTGAGATCGACAAGGCCCTTTGGTATGCCCTAGGTGACTGGATCAGCTTCGTGCACAATGTTTGTGGTTTAATTACCACAGGTCCAGCATCAGCTTCGTGCACAATGTCCTAGGTGACTGGATCAGCTTCGTGCACAATGTTAGGGGTATTGTACATCAATCCATATGAATGTAAAGAATGATGTAACGTACGAAAGAAAGAAAGAAAGTAAACAAAGTATGAAAGTGAAAGAACGATAATGAGTACGTTACGAAAGAATGAGAACGAAAGTAAGAGAATGTTAACAGGGAGAGAATGTTAACGAAAAGCATGAAATGAAAGCATGCTATGAATATGACGGCGAACAATGAATGTTAATGAAAGTAAAAGTAATATTCTCTATCTATACGTATGATGCATGACTACGTGTGAAAGTAAAGAAAGTTATATCGAAAGTAAAGTATTTTATTTATAAAACTAGAACTCACTTAGCAACTCTGACTTTTATGTGTTTTCCAGTTCGCAGGTAATAGTTGCTGAAGATGGCACGGGGCAGCTACTTGGCATTTTTGGGATGGCATCCGTTAGTATAAAAATGACGTTTTTGTTATGTAATGCAATTATGATCTTTTGTAACGTTTAACTGTATTGTATTACTTTGCAAAAGTTGTCATTAATATATATAAAATGGTTTTAATTAATTTCCGCTGTGATTTTTAAATAAATATATGTTTTATGTGCGATGAATGACTAGCTGTAAGGTGCCTGGGAACGGAGCCTTACAAGTTGGTATAGAGCCAAACTTTAAGTGAAATGGGTAAATATTTTCAAAAGAAACCTAATCTTAAACTGAGAACGGGACAAATGGAAGGGATGCCAGTTCAAGTAGCTACGTGTCATTCGGTATTTTCTTTAATATTAACCAGTATTATGTGCGCATGTTATTTGATCTATTTGCCCTTAGTAGATTTAGATACTGATGTAGTCAGGATAGGAAATGCTTAGGGTATGAAGAGTAAAGTAAGTGGCTAATCACAACTAGCCACTGTAATTAAGAACTTGCTATACTTGACATAAACTGAGCTATTACCTTGAATGACGTGTTAGTGTTTGAATTTTATAGCGATTAGGAATGGCTGGAGGAAGATCTTCTAAGGCTTCACGAGGCGGAGTACAAGGTGGACGTGGTGCTAAACCACGGGTCACAAGAGGTAGGCCTAGGGTTGAGAAGGTGACCCCTGAGGCGCCTGAGACTCCTCATCCAGAGGGTGGTGATGAGAGTGCTAACTTGAGAGCCTCGATGAAGGACGTCATGGTGGAGTAGGTCCATCAGGTCATGCAAATGATCCTGCCGTCTGTCGTGAACGAAGCGATTAAAGCTGTTAGAGAAGGAGAGAGAAGAGATAGGAATAGGTCCTCGGGAGGGGGAGAGCAACCCGAGACCGAGACGGTTATCCCTACTGATGAGGAAGAGGAGGAAGAGGAGCCTGTGCTGGAGGCAGCACGAGGCTGTAATTATGGGGCATTCCAAAGGTGCAAGCCCCCTACCTTTAACGGTAATAGTACTGCTGCTGCTGCTCACCGGTGGGTGAGGGAGATGGAGGCTGTTCTGGAAATCAACAAGTATCGGGAGGACCAGAAGGTGATGTTTGGCACCCATTCTTTTGTGGACTCGCCCTTATGCTGGTGGGACAACATTGTCCAAGCAGAGGGTAGTAGGGCGATTGGTAGGATGAGGTGGAGCGAGCTGAAGAAGATGGTGATTGAGGAGTTCTGTCCTCATTGGGAGTTGGATAAGGTAGAGAGGGAGATCCTGCAGCTGGAGGAGGGAACCATGACACATCAGTAGTACACCACCAAGATCAATGAGATGGCACGGCTGGTGTCGGATCAGGTAACGCCCCTGTCATGAAAGATCAAAAGATATATTCAGGGCTTGCTGGCGGATATCCGCAGGCACATGATTACCACCCGACCAAGTATGTTTAGGTCGGTGGTTGACTTGGCTGGGAGGATGTATGATGAGAGGGAGGTGATGGTGGTTGAGGGGAAGAAGACGGGTGGTGATGACCGGAACCGGAAATGGTTTGGGCGTGGTGGCTTCACCCCGAATAACAAGAATGCAAGGATGGACGATCGACGGGTGATTGCCGCAGGCTTGGGAGTGAAGAGATGCGGGAAGTGTGAAAAGGAGCACGCTGGCGAGTGCAGGCTGGGGCTTAATGTTTGTTTCAAGTGCGGGAAGCCCGGCCATATCTCTAGAGATTGTAGAGCGGCGAGGTGCTTCAACTGTGGTAAAGTAGGCCACATGAGTAGGGAGTGCAAGAAGCCGAGGGCAGAGAGTTCTGGAGTGGGAAAGAAGACCAGGACTGAGGGGCAAAGGGGGAGCGCCAGAGTATTCACGATGACTAGAGAGGAGGCTAGGACGGACCCCGATATTGTGTCAGGTATGTTTCTAGTAAATCAAACTCTTGCTTCTGTGTTATTTGATTCTTGTGTTGTTGGTACACATATCCCTAGTTCTAGTTCTAGTGAGCTTAAATGTAATTGACTTTCATTTTGTTACACATATGTAATGTTTGATCATTGTAATGAAAAAGTCTTTGATTGATTGTGTATCAGTTGTTTGATGTTTTATATATTTATATTATTGTATGTTACACGCTTATACGAACATGTTATATAGGTATACAGTTGTTAGACATAGTTTTGAATTGTTAAAGGTTCAGAAATGTGTTTAACTTAGTCTCATGATTTAGTCGCACAACTGGACCATGCGAATGGTCCAATCGCACGACTGAAGCAAGTGATTGAGTCAATCGCAGGCTTGAGTCATAAGACTGACTCAATCGTACGAATGAACCAATCGTACGACTCAGCCGCACGACTGAGCCATACGCATGGCTCAGTCGTACGTATGAAAGCTGTAACCTATAAGTACCACTTAATTCGTGGAAAAACGTAACACTTTAAGAGTTCACAACCCTAGCCGTCCAAGTTCATCCAGATCGTCTCTTCCAAGTTCATAGATTGTTTCTGATCATTCCTAGTCTATTCTTAACGTCTTCTAATCGTTAGGTTTGATTGGATTAATGGTTTCCCTGACTGGATCGCCAATCAAATAGAATTCCACGCTATTTGATTCGGTTACAAGTTGAATCAGTTAGTACTCCATACGTACACGGTCCTAACAAGTGGTATAAGAGCTTGGGCTCTTGATTCTTCGTGGATTCAATCATTTCTGTGAAAAAGTCAACGTTTTTAGTCTAAAGATCCGTGCTTTCGGCATAAACATCCAGTTTTTACGTGTGCATGCTTTCAAAATTGAGTCTTTTTCGAGTTGCAGCTGTCTAGGGTATTCAAAATTGTGTGTTAGGTTGAATTATGTGAAAAAGGTTGAAAATTTTCGAAGTCAGCAGTCTCAGTCGCACGATTGACTCAATCGCACGACTGAACTCCAATCTCCCAATTCAATCACACGATCGGACCATTCGCACGTTGAATCACACGATTGTCCCAGTCGTTCTGTTCATTCGCCCAACTGCCCTCATCGCCTACCCAGTCGTACGACTAAGCTCAATCGTAAATTTGAGTTTCAGTCGTCCTTCAGTCTCCCCTCCCAGTCGCATACACAGTTTGGTTTTTCAAGTTTAAGACTAATTCATTATGGACTCAGAGAACTATGCATTCTTAGCAGGAAAGGACTCCAGGATCCAGAACCTATTGCTATTGGAAAATGAGATCGGGAACCATAATAAACCACCTAAGCTTTTGTCTCTTGATGAATTTCCTCAATGGAAGCAACAGTTTGAGATTCATCTTAATGGAGTGGACACAAATCTCTGAAATACTGCCAATTGCAGCTGATGCTATACCCCTTACTTTGAGTGGATTAAGTGATGCACAAAAGCTTGCCTATAATGCAGAGAAGAAAGCCTATGCTATGTTGACATAGTCAATTCCTAAAGATATCTTCCATCAGTATTCAGATCATAAGCAGAGCAAAAAGTTATGAAATGCTCTTAAGAAATGGTGTGAAGGGAGCATAACACTAAAGTCTTTAAAGGCTAAAGCATTAAAGAAGGAATTTGATAATTTTTCTGCTATCGGGAACGAGAATCTGGATGATATTATAGACCGCTTCTATCATTTGATGAGTGAATTTCACACTCATGGTGTTACAACGTCTAAGGAAGAAAAAGCGGCTAGTTTGGCTGATGGGCTACCAGAGAAGTGGGATTCATTTATTTCCATTTTAAGATATAACTCAGTGCTAGAGAATTTAACATCAATGATTTCATCCTAAAACTGAGAGAAGAAGAGGTGAGACACAAGTACAAGGCCAAGAAGGGATCATACACTTAGGATCCGTCTCTCTACAACGTGACTCCTACTACAAAATCTTCTAGTGCCCCTCTGCAGAATGCTTTTGTATCTAGTACATCTGCAGCTGGTCAAAGCTCATCGTCTGGTGGTGAGTCAAATGTTTTATCAGGGGTTCAACACAGTACTACAGAAGCTAAATCGACGAAGTTAGTGACAGAAAATCTGGGCACTGTAACTGTGGAAGTGGCTAAGGAGCACATGAACTTACTTGCTGCTATAGTTCATTCTTATGATGGATTAGTAGCAGGAAAGATTAATAACTACCACTTGGCTAATAAAGACTATGAGCAGGTGGATGAAAATGAATTGGAAAGAATGGACATCATGTGGGCTCTCGTGAGTGCTGTGTGACGAGCAAAGAAGTTTGTTAAGAAGACGGGGCAGAATTTGGTGGCTACTAAAGATATTACTTTTGGATTTGACAAGTCGAAGGTCACTTGTTTCAACTGCGGGGAGGAAGGACACTTCAAGCGAGAGTGTGTTAAACCGAAGAAGACTGGCAATGGGAACCCGTTCTCGTCCTTCAACAAACAGGATAAAGATAAAAAGACAGCTTCAACAAGCAATGATTCAAAGGCATTGGTTGCTCAAGGTGATGAAGGATAGGACTGGTACTTCTAATTTTTATCTGATGGTGAAGCCAACATTGCTCTCGTTGATGATCTGAATGATGACTCTACGAGTGAAGGGGAGAACTCAGTAGAGCTAGATGCTAATGAAGCCTTAGCTGCTGTTGATCAACTCGTTGAGGATGAACTGAATGCAGAATCTGTAGCACAAAAGAAACCTCAAACTGCTTTCATGGCTGGCTCATCTACATCTGCACAGGTAGAATCAAAAGATGATCTTTATGTTAAACATGCTTGTGTTGAATGTGCTAAATTTAGGGAAAGCATTGATCTGAAATTTGATAGGTTATTAGATCATAATGACAGCTTAATAAATGACTTAAAATTGTGCACTGAGGCAAATAGAGTGTTAAAACAAAATGAGAGCAGCTATAAAGAAAAAATTGAAGCATTAAAGAAACAACTCAAAGAAACTAAGGTTGTCGTGTTTAACCAAGAAAATGACATAAAGCTTTATTTAAAGACAATTGAGGAAACTAAAAAGGATAGAGCTATTTTACAAGTTGAAAATGAGTCTTTAAAGCAAAAACTCCACAGTCTAGCTAGCTCGTCTCATATTTTGAAAAACTTGGTTAAGGAACGCAACAACGGGGAAGGGCTGGGTTATAAGGTTGTGCCTCCAGCACATGAGACCCTTTTGAACACCAAACAACGACCAGTTAATAATAATCCCATAAAGGACCATGTGGTGACTACTCCTCTGGTGACCCGGATACTGTAGTTAAACCTGCTCCTACCGTTGCTAATTAGAAGTCATCAACCTCAGGCACAAAAGATCAGACTGATAGGGTGGAAGAGGATGTTAATGTCACTCTTGGTTTGGGTTCTAAATCTGTTGACACACAACCTAAGACTTTAAAATCCACTCAATCTAAACAAATTAAGCAAGATCAAAATCATCCAAAAAGACAATTTCACCATAACGTTAAACAAGTAAAATTTGTCAAGGAAGGTGAAAATCAAAGGATTGAGACCAAAAGGTCCTTACCTGAAGTTTACTCCCCACCCCACAAGCGATTTCCTAGTCCAGTTGAAAGGAGATCATGCTATACTTGTGGACAATGAGGTCATATTTCTTCAAACTGTCCTCGCTATCAGACACCAAAAATTAAAATTGAACTAGACAATGAAGTTAAACTGGTTTCAAAATAGCGGACTAAGACTCCTATTTGGTCTAAGACTCCTGTTAGGTCTAAAACACCTGCTAGGTCTTATACCTCTCCTCAACACCATAGACAACATAGACAAGTCACTGGCAAGTCTGTGATGCCTGAGGTGAAACCTTTCTTTGAAACTAAACCTAAGGTTCAAACTGTAAATCACATCGGTTTACCACAAACAATCCTTTCACAAGGATGGTTTGTGGAAAGCCAAAACATCTGAAGTGTCTGAAAGCAGTGATAAGTTGAAGGTTGAGACCCCACCAACTGATAAAGGATAGTGGGTTGAGTTTGTGATGTGTGATGCCTCTAGGAAACCCAAGCCAGTCAAGTCTTGGGTCCCCCTCCTTAACTAATAATTTTCTATAATGTGCATGTTGTCCACTATAGTGCTTCTACCAACACATGGATTGTAGATAGCGGGGCATCCAGGCACATGACGGGAAATTAGTCTCTCCTTTTCAATGTCAAAAAAATTAAAGGGGGACATGTTTCTTTTGCTGGAAACAAAGGAGGCTACACTACCGCACAAGGAGAAGTAGGTAATGCAAAGGTAAGATTTGATGAAGTGAATTTTGTTCAACAATTAGAAAACAATTTGCTTTCAGTGTCTCAGATATGTGACAAGGGTTTCAAAGTGATGTTTGACAATCGGAAGTGTTACATTTTGAAGAAAGAGATGGAGATTCCAGAGGAGCAGGTATTAATGTCAGCATCTAGGTACAATGAC
>BJCO01751245.1:0-26579 GCA_018326465.1 Flaveria floridana | reverse complement strand
GGTCAAACATGTCTATTTTTCTGAAACCTTGAGTTTTTAGTTGTGTGTGCTTAGGGTTCCACATGTTCTCGGTTTACACGTACTTATGCACTTACATGATTTACGTAACCTCTGAAGGTTGTTGGTTCACTTATTCCCCAAGTAAATTTAAATAGTTGTTACGCATACCAGGTGAGTTTACAGCCCCACTTTTACTATATACTCTTTTTGGGGGAGAGAAACATGCTACTTTCATAAACGTTACATTACATTGGGTTTTTGTAATAGTGCATATACTTGATACTATGGTGTTATACTTTGCCCTTCGGACCGTTAATATGCAAATAGCGAGGTTATTATTAGTAGATCTACTTGGTTTGACACGCCCCACCCGGGCTAGTCGTGCTAGCTGGACTGGAGGTCTAACGGGTGAATGGTCAGTCTGTTTTACAGTGTTGTAGGGTGGTATCCACAGCTGGGCATACTTTATTACTATTGATTACGTGTCAGCTCGGTCGCGACTTCATACACATAGTGATTGCTATGGGCTAGCTACCCATTATATGCTTTGATTACTAAATCCGGGAATTACATTACTGATACTACTGTTTTCTGATAAACCTGTGAACTCGCCAGTCTTGTACTGCCTTTTGCATGTTTTCTCTCAGGACATTGAAATGGCACGTTTAGTTGCACAACATCCACTGCATGTCATTCCGCATTCATCCCAAAATGTTTTCAAGATTTAATTTCGTGTACTTTACATAAATTGGATTGGGCACGTGTTTGCGTGTTCCAAAACCATTGTAAAATGTTTTCTTATTTTTGCTTCCGCAATACTTAAATACAAGTTGGTTTATTTCATTATTACTAAGCAACTATATGATTTGTAATTGTTGAGTCGTTTGGTGTACCTGATGCTTATCTGAGATCCTGGTTATATCACACGCCTAGCGGTAAAACCCCGTTTGTGGAAATTGAGGGTGTGACAAGATTAGCCAGGCTTCACATGCACTGCAAATTGCAATTACGTGTGCACCCGTAATGGTAATTTGCCTTGCATGGTCCCCCTTAGCTTCACCTACCCAAGTTAACATCACGGTATTGACACCATTCATCATGCACAGATCATGTAAGTTCTCATGTCCATGGACCAATAGTATTCCAATAGTAGTCCGCCACAACAAATAGAATCCAAGCACATACTCTCAATTAGTATAAAAAAAGTTGCCTATCCCTTCTTCTTTTGGGACCTCAGGCATAACTATCTCAGGGTCGGACTCAATATCCGGGATCAATGCTTCGGGTGATCTGTGAAGATCCCTTCAGGTTAGGTATCCCAACCTAATAGTATAATGTGGTGCGCATAGGAATGGAAGATTCCAGTAGAAGGCATCACGTGAGGAAAGAGTAAGAGTAATAGTGCTTTCCTTAAGATGATCAGATAACAAGACATAGAGATAAAGAACAAGTATAGAGGAACATACATGCAATATCAGATGCAAGCCAATCTTAGCATGCATTCTACATGAAGGTTCCTAGGTTATAGTCTAGGTCAAGTGATTTGCCTAATTCTCTACAACCAATGGCTCTGATACCAGTCTGTCACACCACCGCTGAGAGCTGAAACACGGGGACGTAACGAGATGGGATCATCATAACACATTGTTGACAATAGAAATGCAATATATGTAATAGATGATAAAGCGTGTCATGATGACACCCGACACAAAGGAGACTTGTGTCATGTTTAGTCAATATTCACGACAAAATAGCCATAAGCATAAACTTGTAAATGAATCACATAACCAAAAATAGTATCATTGTATTGTATTTCCCACAACCTAGGAACACGTATACAAAAGAATAATTGTATGTAATCAGACTACAATGTCTCAAAAGAATGTTTGTCAAGTATTGTATAGTCTCAAAAAGAATCCTACGGTCTCCACTAAGGCAGCACATCTAGATCTTCAATTAGCATTGTCACCTGAAAGATATGCTCAAAATGGTCAACAAAAATTGTTGGTGAGCTCGCAGGTTTAAATAGTAAGTAAATTGATCCTGCATAAGTATTAGATCTTATATAGATCCAAGTACTTAGAATCGTTGCCATTGCCGGTGGAATTAGTGTAGAAGGTTTCGTTGTTATTAGAGAAGTACCTAGAAGATATTAGTGGTTGTAAATTAGTTCTTGATAATTGTAAAAATGTTAACGTTGATCAGATTTGTGATAACATTAGTAGGTTTTATAGTGTTAACTTCAATATTGTCATTAGCAATGACAACCGTGTCGGTGTCACCTTAACATCACATGACATACACACACCACACACAAGAAGAAACTCACACACAACAACTTCAGTCGCACGACAGGACCAGACACACAACTCCACATCCATACGCACGAATCAACCTTCATTCGTAGGACTGGGCTTTCAGTCATGCGATACAAGCACAATCGCACACATTCATTCATGCGCATGACTCAATCGCATGCATTCACTCGGCCGCATGACTTAATCGCACACATGCACTCAGCCGCACAACCCAGTCGCACGACACACCCAGTCGCATGACTCAGTCCCACGACAGACTCAGTCGTCTGTAGAGATCGCGACTGCAGTAGGTGTAGAGCAGCCTTCCGCTGCTGTGTGCACTCGATTCACGGCACAAACACTTCCAGAAACACATTTCGGACACACAAACAAGAAGGACGCATAGAAAGACACTACACGTGACCTCACGACGTCATATGCTCGGGTTGGTCCCGAGCACCCGAATCAAGGCGAGAAGGACAGAAACAACGAAGAAAGAGGACAACTAAGGTTGTCTACCTTCGTGGGGTCAGCTTTGGGTGGCCGGAGGTGGCGATTTGGCCGGGGAAACAACGAGAAGGGTCGGAGCAGGGGGGGTCGGCGGTTGGTGGCTGCAGATTGGGTAAAAGGGGATAAAGTGAAGAAAGGGGTTTTTATACCCTTTCTAAGTTTCTAGGTTTAGCAACTTTAGTCCGTGTACTTTAATTCGCTTATTTCCCCTCCTAATTTGCCTAATTACACGTTGAATCATAACTTTGTTAATTACTTTACTAATAGCGCGTTAAGTGTTAGTATTAATGATGATACTAGTAATATTACTAATGATAGTTCTAATAATAATTATGTCAATAATAATGATAATGATAATAGTAAATGGGCACTAATAATAATCCTTGACCTTGGGTAATTATGATGAGAAATGATAGCAGTGGTGATGATAATGTTTGTGATATTAATAGTAACAACTTTTAGATGCTAGTGTTTTCTTGATCACTTAATAAAGTAAGGGAATTATATACTGAGTAGAACGTTATTAGGCTTTTAGTGTTTGAGTATTTATGCACGCCTAACATGCCATACATAAATAGGGAAACAAAGTTTGAACTAAGGCAACTTGATTATAAGCTAATGTTGAGTATTCAAGAAAGCTAACAAATATTATATATGATGACGGACCTTTTGGTGACATATGTCACAACTGGCAGGCAAGTTGGGCCAATGTCAGAGAAGACCCTACAACGATATATCAGTGATATCAAAGCTGACATTCTCTTAGGAAGAAGGAAGGAGGTATCTCTGGAGATGCAGAGGATGGAACCCAAACCAGCACCCGTACCACAACCAACAAAAACTTAACCTATACCCTTCTCTTTCCCTATCAAAACTGAACCCATCACTGAACCATATACCCCTGAACCCACATCATCCACCCTACCCTTTCCATCTTCCTCCGCCTCTCAACAACCGCCACCACTACATATCCAACAACCCAAAACTTAATCAATACCCAAACCATCCACTGAAGCATCCAAAACACTAACATTAGAAGAGATTAGGGAGATGAAAAGCAGACTTATCAACTGCTCAACTGTGAGTAGCATCTCTAGTGAGGAAGGATTCATCGTATTAAAATACATTGATGGATCCTCATTCTCCCTCACAAGAAATGCCTTCCTTGATCTACCTCGAGAGACTCTACACGAATCACTCAATCTCTTAGCCTTAGACTCTAATTCATTAAATGAAGAAAAGAAGAATCTAAGAAGAAGATTGGTAACCGTACTGGACATTAGGAATAGGGACAGACTGCCAAACTTGCCCCTCATTCCTAGAAACAACATTGTCCAGTGGAGGATTGATGAACTTTCCTACAACGTTGTTGTGGAGAGGGAGAATAGAGAGGTATACAGGTTCAATGCCTCATCTCTGCCACACTTGAGCAGATTTGATATTGCTGAGTTAGCAGAGAGACCATTCACAAATCCATCTAACTCTATAATAGCCGCTCACATCAGAAGACATATTGACATTAACCGTTTAAACCAAAGCAAACCAGGTAGATATAATATGTGTGGTCCGATCCTTGGTCCATGTAGAACCCTCTTAGCTACTCTGGGCTTGTTAATTTCACTACAACCTGTGAAAAGCCAGAAATGTTTTATCATACGATTTACAAAGAAGCTTGTGGACTCGTCTGTTCTTTGTTTCATCATGTGCACGTGAGTTTCAACCATAAACTTGGTTTGCACACGCATATAATCATGATCAATTTTGTTAATCGTGTATGATATTCAATGTCGTTATCTCTGGCCAGCTTACAACATGATACTTGCACTTGTCCATTATTTTTATAAGGAGTAACTTTTCATAAAAGTAATCAAGTTTTAAAATTATTATTACATCACTAAAATTTGGAAATTGTTTCAATTAAGTCAGCCAACTTTCATATTTTATTTAAACTAAAAGCTTTAACATGATTTTTTTGTTTCAATTAGATAATATTTTCCTGTTTTGATGCTGATGTGATGTGATGACGTATATTTTTAGATATTTTTAAATTTTGTTTAATATAAGTACACATATTAAAAATCACGACCTTCATTTCTTTCGTGATGTTAAAATATCTGATGATTACCAATATAATGGTTTAATGATCTAATTTAGGCAAAATATGCATAAATGACATAACTGAAATATTTTTAAAACTTAATTATTGTTCTGTGATATTTTTCTCTTTATAATTCATTGATAGGCTAGATATGGAAATCTCTATAGTTATGTGTACCATAAATGATTAGCATGCAACTTCGCATAGTTATAAAGATGAACAATACGTTAGATTAGGGTTTTATCTTTTCCATTTGTGTGAGAGTTGTGGCACCTACGGAGGGTCATCTGCTTGTCATCCTGCTCTCGTTAGTGAGTATGAGAAGTCTCATAATTGAATGATGGACTCTCTCTAGCCGGCCATTAAGTTATTTTAAGAGAAAATCTGACCTTTACTTTTAAGTCCTTTACTCTAAATTTTATTATTGTTGCTGCTGCTAATATTTTGTTAACACTACTACTACTTAAATATAAGTATTGAAATAAAATGTTAGTATTTTAAATGTAAATAATAACTATAATGATCGATGATGTTTTAACCTCAAAAGATCACTTATCTTTTGTTGAGGGCCATTTTGTTATAAGTTGACATAATTAATAGGCAATATAAATGATACTTACGACTAAACTTAATTAACACATTACCACATGGATCATTTAGTAATTAAGTAAACAGAAAAAAACTATATATGATCATCCGTAATCACGATAAGATGTCTTCGTTTCCTTTAGTCAAGGATTAGGTGGTTGCTTATAAATATTAAAAAGAGAGATAATATAAAACTATGTGTAAACAATTTTTATAACTTAATTAATCAACACAATATTTTATTACAGGCAAATTATAAAAATTAGACAAATAAATTTTTAATAGTTAAATTATTAATTATTGGTCGATAATAATCCATACTATTAATTTGGCCTGTGAAAATGTCACTTTTCACTTTTATTATCAACAACAGATCTAGTGACATAAATTTTAAATCTTTACGTTTGATTTGTATTTATTTTATTCTCAGTTTAATTAGCTTGTATGTTTATTTATTTTGTTTATAATCATTATTACGAATAGAATCGAGTACAATCAAATGTAAAAAATAAAAAAATGTGTCACTATAATTGTTGTTGTTAATAAAAATGAAAATTTAGCGTGTTACTGGGCAAATTAATGTTATGAATTATCCTCAGACAGTCAGTAATAGTTTTGATTATTACAATATAATTTGCCTAAAATTCATGACCATGTTTTACAGTAATTTGCAATGGAATATTATCATTGTTTTTTAGTTCCTTTCATGAAATCTATTCTACATTATATACTAGATTAAAAACTTATATATTACACAAGTTGATACCACCGACTCCAATACCAACACCAGTACCAACACCACTTAGTTATTAATATTATACTAATTTGTAATATTTGTATGCATAATGGTATTGTATCTTATGCTTAGGTGGTTTTAAAAAAGAATTGATTTTTCACATTTAACCCCAAGTTTTTCATATTTTGCAAAGTAACCTTCCAAAATTTGATTATTTTTACTTTTAAACCAAAACTTTTATTTTTTGCAATTTAATCTTACAACTTTGGCCCCTATATTTTTCATCTTTCAAAATTTTTCATTTTATGTCCGTTCTATGTTTTGCAAGTTAACACGACGCAAAACATGCATGTGCGGTTCAACATTTTTACGTTTCGCTTTACGTTTCGTTCTAAATTTGTGAGTTAACATAGCACAACGTGCGTACATGCTTCAACGTTTTTACGTCTATTTTTCTCAATGGTCAGGTTCGTCGCAACACATTGGTCTTAAATCAACTTAGTTATATTTTTCCTGTTTTATGTTTTGGTCTGATTTGTTCGTATTAACATACCACAATTTGATTGTTGGTGGTCAATAATGGTGGTGTTACATTAATATTATTTAGTAAGGTTTTACACTCTCATTGTAATACGAAGAGTTTAAGTCTAGTTCAAAATAAAAAGGATGTTTGATCAAAAGAAAGAAATAAAAAATATTTAAACAAATAAAACAGAATAATAAAATTTAGTATACTTAATTCATTTCTGACCATTTCTTATTTTCATTTTGAAATTGTCCACCCACCTCGGGCAGCTTTCAAAGATTTTCTTTTGGCCATCAATTTTTATATTTTTCTATAGAATCTGAAACGCCTAACATTACTATTTAAGTTAATAGCTCAGATCATATAAAAGTATAGTAGATTCTTAATTCTAGTAACCGGCCAAGCAACCAAGTGTGATTAATTACTTCTCTTATTTTCATAAGCATTTCCTACCCACATTCACATTGGTATTTAAAATAACATATAAGTTAGATAAACAATGAAATAAGAAACTATTATGAGTTGGTTGAGGAAAAAATCAAAAAGTATAGGTCGATTGGATATGAAAACGAAACCAAAATAGTTAAAAATAAAAAAGTAAAAAAACCACTTAATTTAAGTAATATTTTGTAAATAACTTATTTTCGTAAAAAAGACCCATTATAAATCATATTTTTTTGACCGGCAAAACATTCACTCTTTTTTACTCTACAACAACGCTACTGCTAAATCACCACACTACATTATATTCTGCAAAATTGAAATGCACAATCCTTTAGGTTGAAAAGTATATCAGTTGATATATATTTTCTATTGGCAAAACACACATTTTTAATTTTACATATTCTGCTGTTAAAACCATACATCGCACCGTAGAATTTGAATTTATACGTACAACCTTTACAAGATGTCCTCCACGAACAATTATAAAAATAGAAAGCTTGCAATGTGAATATGTATGTGATATCATCGTCATCGCTCATCACTTGCATCATGATTAAACATATAAATTTATTTAAAAAAAGTCAAATGATACCACTTGTATATTTTATATACATCAAGATTAGATATAACTTTTTCTAATGTTTTCAAATTTAAAATTCTTCATGCATCACATTTTCTAAGATTAGATCTAACTGGCTTGTCATTATCCACTAGTCTATAATTATAAATCAATAACATCGCAACATCAATTAAGAATCCAACAAAATATAAATCATAAATCATAAATCTGTCTGTATGCTCATGGAGTTGTAATTGAACGAATAGATAAATTTATGGAGTTAATTGTTTCCCCCGAATTAATATAACTTTTATCATCATAGAGCATTCACAGTGGAGTCCTTAAAAATATGTGTGTGTTTGGTATATTATATGGAATGGCTTTGAGTGGTTGTGAGTGAAGGAGAGAGGAAATTTTATTGGGGATTGGTATATTTGAAGAATCACTGTACATTCCTTATAAATTTTTTAATATTTTTTAAAGTAGATGTGAGTGGATGAGAGAGAAAAAAGTAATGATAAGGGTATAAAAAGTATTATTTAATTGAAAAATAGAGAGAAAATATAATGATTTTTAGTGTAATTATATGGATAAAAATAAGGAAGTTATTGTGAATGCTCTTAGCACTAGTGTTTCATTTATTTAATTTTTTTGTCTCAGTACCGTTTTTCTGAAATATTTCCAAAACAATCATTCCGTCCAAATTCAAAGATAACGTCAATAATCATCACGGGCAATTCGTCATTTCACTATATTTAAAAGCAATTCTTTCATCCTTGATTTTGTATCTTTTTTTAACATTTAGTACACAGTGTTGTTCAGTGATATCACCAAAGAAATCAACATCGTAAACCGGCGAAGCTCCACCACCGGGCCATCGTGCATGGTGTTGTTCAATGATAACAGTGATGAAAACATTAAACTTAGACACCAAATTTCTACAATTCCTCCAAACACCTTGGAGACAACTAACCACCGTAAAATGATCATTGTAGGTAAATATCCTTAACAACTCATATACTTCACTCACAAGCTTCTCAAGCTAATACCCATCACCGATGATGGCAAAATCATCGTAAGATTTTCCCGAACACCGACATCATGACATTGGGTTAATCTTGACGGGTCGGGTTTTCGGGATGGTTTAGTTTAAGTATTTTCAGTTTAGTTTAGTAATTGTTAAGTTTATTTTGATTGAGTCAAGTATGTTAGTGGTAGATAATGGAAGTATGGAGATCATGGGTTAGTGGTTTATGCATGTTTGGAGTCACGTATTCATGTATTTGGTCTATTTAAGTGGTTCTTTGTGTTCAATGAAATAGCAGAAACTTTCAATCTCAATCTCTATTCTCTGTTATATATTTTGTAATCTGCGACTCAAGGTTTTGATCTATCATTTGGTATCAGAGCCCTAGGCTCACACTGTTCGGGTTCGCGAGAAGCAAACGCAATGATGTTTCCATATAAGTAGACCGCAAGAAGGTAAGCAAGCAGCAAGGGATCGACTGGTGAAATTCAGTCGATTAACAGCAAGTTGAAGCAAGATACAGCAAGAAAAAGTAAGAGGCGCCAAGCAAGAACAGTGAGAAATCAAAGCAAAAAAATGACAGAAATCGCAGGAACTGTAGCAGTCCGAGAGCAAGGTAATGTACCACTTCAATGTCCAAAAATAACCGAAAATAACTACACTTCGTGGTCTATCATGGTTGAAACGGTGTTACGAGCATACGGATTGTGGGAGACGGTGGATCCCGTAACCGGAGCAAGTGTGGATGAGAAAAAGAACTACACCATGAAGGCCATCATCTTTCAAACCATACCAGAAGACATCTTACTGCAGGTTGCAAAACACAAGAACGTGAAAGATGTGTGGGAAGCAATTCGAGTTCGGTACTTAGGAGTCGATCGAGTCCAGAAAGCAAGGCTGCAAACTTTACGGAGAGAACTAGAGATACTAAAAATGAAAGAAACAGAGACGATCAATGATTTTTCAGGTAAAATTAGTGGCATAGTTGTAAAATTCAAGACTCTCGGATCAAGCTTGAATGAAGAATTGATTGTGAGAAAATTTATCAATTCAATGCCAAAGAAATACTTGCCGATTGTAGCCTCGATCGAACAATATTCTGATTTAGAAAAGATGTCATTTGAAGAAGTTGTGGGAAGACTCAAGGCATACGAGGAGAGGCTAAAAAGTCACGATGAGAAGGACGAAGATCAGGGGCAGCTTTTGTTAACTAGTAGTGAAGAAGAGGATAGACAATAAGGACGAGGAAGAGGTCGAGGAAGGGGATCCGGTAGAGGAGAAAGAGGACGTGGAAGAGGCTCGGGTCGACGAGATAAAAGTGGGTATCGATGCTATGAATGTGGAGCATTTGGACACTTTGCATACGAGTGTATAAAATGGAAAGACAAAGACAAAGAAGCTAACTTTGTTGAATTTGAAGAACCGGCTCTACTTTGATGAATGCACGGGTCAAGGTCAAGATTAAGGGGTGAATGTTGGGTTAATCTTGACGGGTCGGGTTTTCGAGATGGTTTAGTTTAAGTATTTTCAGTTTAGTTTAGTAATTGTTAAATTTATTTTGATTGAGTCAAGTATGTTAGTGGTAGGTAATGGTAGTATGGAGATCATGGGTTAGTGGTTTATGCATGTTTAGAGTCACATATGCATGTATTGGGTCTATTTAAGTGGTTCTTAGTGTTTAATAAAATAGCAGAAGCTTTCAATCTCAATTTCTGTTCTCTGTAAAATATTTTGTAATCTGACATTCAAGATTTTGATCCATCAAAAGACACTGTTTTCTCCGTTGAGGACTATATTTGCTCCACCATCTTGAACCCCATGTTTCTCTGTATAACACCCGGAAATTTCGATTTGGAGTGTCATGCGACTGGAGCGTCCAATCGCATGGAAGTCATGCGATTGAAGCTCAACTACACGACTGGAGCTCAATCGTACGATTGGAGTGTTCAATCGTATGGAGCTTGGACGACTGAAGGTCCAATCGCATGGGGGATTCGGGCGACTGGACTGTAATATTTAAGGGAGAGGGCAGCCCTTACCCTCTCCCCATACTTGCGAAACCAGAGAGAAAGAAGAGAAACGGGAAAAGAGGAGAAGAAAGTTTGGTTCAAGCGGGTTCGTGAGCCAAAATCGACGTGTAGCGGGTCAAATCGAAGCTCTAACCATGGAGGCTACTAAGGTGAGTTCTAGGACCCCTCTTTTACACGTTTTTTGAAGGATTTTTGGGGCTGGAACACATCTGAAACTATTTTCGGGTTTTGGGTGTTTAACCCATGTATGTATGAATGTGTATGTGTATAGCGTGTTTAGAGTGCGATTTTGGACGTGAATGTGCTTGAATGCTGTCGTAGTATGAATCCCTGAGGTTTAGGAGGGCTAATTTGGGCTGGAAATGGGTTTAGAGGGATTTGAAGGCCGTAGGTCACAGCTGCTGTTCGGGATGAACTCCAGTCGCTGCCCAGTTAGGGCTAGGCGACTGAAGGGCCAATGACACGACTGAGGAACGACTGACATTCAATCGCACGACGGAAGCTCAGTCGCACGAATGGGGATTTAGTCGCACGACAGGACATGCGACTGAGAGTTCTGTCGCATAAGTCCAGTCGCATAGTAGTTCAGTCGCACGACTGAGGGATTGTCGCATAGTGGCCCATTCGTATAGTGTTCATTCGCACGATAGGAGGTCCATTCGCACGATTGTATGCCCATTCGTATAGCTACTCAATCGCATGATCCAGTCGCATGGAGGCCATGCGACTGAAGCATGTTCCATCGCCCAAAATGGGGCTGATGTGAATAAGGAGAGATGTGTATATAGGATGTATTTATGATAAGTATGATGTAGCCTTATATGATGGTAATGACTGATGATTTGCAAATATCTATGTTCCTTGTGTTGAGGTATGTTTATCTTTTCGTGACTTTACGTGAATGAATGAATGAATGAAGCAAATGTGATAAGAACGTAACATGAAAGATAATGAAAAGAGGAACTTAATGAACGAGTGCATGCATTAATGAGTGAACGAATGAATGAACGTAAGGCTTGTAAGCATGAGTATGAGGTGAGCGACTCTGTGTCGCAACAGACTCGAATGGGACCCTTGTCGCGTACTCCGGTATTGCAGGAGACAGGATCCGGAAGAATGAGAGTAAGAATGGCTTGCAAGCAGAAGGAAAGGAGGTTCACAACTCATTGAGAGTTGTCAGCTCAACTGTGTTTGTATTATAGCGTGCGATCTTAGCTAACTCATATGGGGACATAGACACAGTGGGAGTTCAGTTTTGGTAGCTGCTCCGATACGTGCGATGTGGTATATACTGTGTGCTATGTAGCGTGCGATTTTGGCCTACCTCATGTGGATTATGTAGCGTGCGATTTTGGCTCACCCATGAGATGGCGTGCGATTCTGGCTAAACCCCGAGAGATCTCACACAGAAGGAGAGTTGATCTTCGTGACAACTCCATTGGTGCAATTCGTGCTATATGTACTTCGGGTACGAAGATGTGAAGGTGCGATAAGTAAGATAAAGAACGAAAGAAGGACAGAACATAAGTGGAAGAAACGAACGAAAGTAATGAACGTACGAATGAACGTATCGAACGTAAGAATGAACGTAATGAATGTACGAACGAATTTAATGAACGTATGAATGAATGCCGAATGAATGTAAGGAATGTAGGAATAAAGTTAAGAAACGTATGAACGAAAGAAAGAGAGTATGAACAAACGTGAATGAAAACGATGAACGGTTCACAAATGAAAGCTAATGAAAGAATGATGAAGATAGTAATAGTATTATCTATGTGTACGTATGTTGTGTGATCTCATGAATGTAAGAACGGTATTAACAGAAGAAAAGTATGTTTTATTACAAAACTAGAACTCACTCAGCAACGCTGACTTTTGATGTGTTTCCAGTTGGCAGGTAGTGTTGCTGAGGATGGCACGGGACGACTACTCAGCTCTTTTGGGATGGCATTCCTTTGTTAACGTTTTTGTAATATATAAGGTTAAATGTATTTAGAAAACAAAGTGGTGTTTGTTGAGGATTCGGATAAACGGGATTACTTAAGGAATCCTCACACCACCGCCAATCACTGTTTATGACTACTTCGTAATTGATTAACGATGTAGTATTTTGTAAAAGCTTTTATGATGAAATGAGATGTCTTTTGGAATGTTTCCGCTGCAATGTCCATTTAAAATAATTGTAAATGTATGTTCTAAGTGCGATGAAGGACCAACCGTAAGGTGTCCGGGATCGGGGGCCTTACACTCTGGAATATTCCAAATCTGGTGACGTGTTTAGGACTGAAAAAATACATCACCGATATGCTTTGTAAGTTTTAATAGTAGTCACCATAGGGGGCGAAACCCATAACATGGTGGAACAGCAACTCATACGTCGACTCTTTCACCGGACGATTAGCAAAATCGGAGCTGTTGATCGAGAATCTCCTTTACCGTCTGTGGAAAACTCGAGATGGTGAAACGGGTCAACTCGATGGAAAATGCCATTAAAGGTTTAATGTTGAAAGATAAAGAACGCTCTGCTAGGATTTTGTGTGTCAATGAAAAGGCGAATTACTATTGGGAAATTTTTGAATTATACTTGTCATTAGATTTGGTTCAAGATTGGCTAATGGCAATTTTTTTGGTATAGGGATACTAAAAAAGCAAAATATTAAACAATTGTATTGATATAACAAAAATGATGACAAAAATATGAAGAATTTGCCTCTGGTGGTAACCGACGTTATCTTTTGTGACATCCAGTAATTTCCCGTTACCAAACTTCATTAGTTCTATTAAGTCTTGCATACACGTGTCGTGAGCACACACTAGTTGTCGTTGAACGTTTGTGACCTACATATAATCACTATTGGTTTAACTAATGTTCACTTGCATAATAATTTTTATAATTACAATGTTATTATGTGAATCAAGGAGTTACATGTTCTTTTAACTTACGAATTATGCCTTAGCATGTGACTATGAGGATTATAAAATTTTTATGGATGGTGATTATTATTTGACTTGCATGTTATTAGTTGGTTTATTAAGTTTTAATATTATGAAATGAAAAATGATTTAAAAATGTTAGAAAGTTAGTTTTGCAAATTATAAAAGTTGAAAGCGGTTAAAAGGAAATTATTTATCATATATAAGTTAAAAAGAAAACCCTAGCCCTATTCCCTACCCATATGGCCGTAAACCCTCACTCCCATCCTCTTCGTTTGCTATTTTTGATCAAGAACAACAACTATCAAACATTTTTGCCTAGACTTAAGTTCTACAACGCGTTCGCAAGTGCAAGTGTTGATCATTATACGATTTAAGGTTAGATTTTGAATGATTTTCATTGTTTTTTATTCAAGAGCAAACCTAGTTCAATTGAGATGGAAAAAGTTGAAATTTATGTTCTTGGATGATGATATAAGTTTAGTTGTATTGTATTGATGCTAGTTTACATGAATTATGCAAGACTTTTATGGAATAAACGTGTTGTTCATACATTACTATTAGTGGAAATTTTTGTGCATGAGAAATGGTAATTTGATGAATTGTTGATGTTTATCATGTTTAGATGATCACTATGAACTAGATTAGGCATAATGTTGATGATCCATGATTGAATTTGATAAAAGATTGGCTTTTGGGTGTTACTTTTCCCAAATGGAAACTTTATTGATGTGAATCATTGGATGTTGTGAATTGGGAATGTATGTGATGTTAAGATCATGCTGGAATGCTTGTTTATAACATCGAATGCGTTAGAATGCGTTAATTGGGTCATTTGGATGCTTGAGGGATTAATTGGGAAATCTAGGTTTATGAAATATTATGCAAGTGATGATTTATATTATAAAATTGTGCAATCATGTTTAGGGATATTAGTAGGTCATGGTTATGTATGTTAATTGGTATGAATTAAGTTGGGACATGTCATAATGAATATCATATGCGCGTGTGAATATGAGGACCCTACCTAGTACGATTTGTAGGGTTTAGGACGTGAAGTCATGAGTGGCATCACATAGCATGTTATGCGTGATTAAACTAAAAGTGTGATTTGTTAGTTGTGATGTAATTATATTTATGTTGAGCATTATGATTGGTTGAGATTGGCATGTGTTGTATGATAATCTATGCTGGGATGATGAGCTTGATAGAATATAAAATTCATAATGTGGTATACGTGAATAACATGTATAAGAATCATGAGTAATTAGTTACTCTAATTGATCAAACAATATTTCAATTAACATGTCACCAATGGGTCAAACGGGTCAACTAGGTCAAATGTGTGACTGTTTTCCAAAACCCTTGGGTTAATGTGTTGTTTGAGCACTTAGGGTTATTAAGCTTTTTGGTTACACGTACTTATGTACTCATGTGTTCTAGGTACCCTTTGACGGGTTGTCTTTCCCCTCACCATTAGCTTCTCTATTATTTTTCATTTGCGCACTAGGTGAGTTCAATGCCCCACTTTCATTCACTCTCTTTTTAGGGGAGAAAGCATACTTATATTTTCAAACACTTCATTATTATAACTTGTATCGTATAACATATTGTGATATTCCATTGAAAGGCCTTACGCTTTCGGATCGTTAAATAAGGAAATTAGCGGAAAATCTTGGGTAGTATTACTGGGTCTGAGAAGCCCCACCCGTATGACTGGAGGTCAAGAGGGTGCAATATTGTCCTAAACAACTAACAGCGTCATGACTTGGTATGTTGTGGCAGAAGACAAACAAACGAACATAGTACGCTTCGATCGTGAAATCACTAGGGTTATTACTTATAAAACTAGACTAGCTATCTATTTCGATACACTTGCTTATGTTTTTAAAACACTATTGTTGTGACACCCGACATTTTCCGGTCACTTTCTGATCAACACGAACATGGTTTTCCGATCATATATTTATGCAATTAATGTTGTTTACTTAAATGTGTCATTTAGTGCACAAACATTCATGACCCTTTCACGTAAACCTTTCACGTAACGGTAATTCGAAGAATTGCCTGATCGCACACACGTCTTTCCAAGAACGTTGGTGATTTGTCAAAATAGTTTTCAAACAATCCTAATTGGTGTGAAATTATGTGTTATGTGTTTATGTGGCTGAATATGTTGCCTTGTTGTGAAAATTTGGAATTTTCCAACATTTACGCGTTTTCACTCATTTTCGACTTTTAAAGCCTAATTATTATTATAAACCCTTGGAACTTGAAAACTAATTATTATTTCATGTTATTAATATTTGTTTGATATCATGTGAGCATTTGGTGATTTCGGGCCGGAAAAGTTAAATCGCGTAATGATAAAACAAATTTATAAAACGATGGGGGCCTTTTTAAAAAAATAATAATAATAACGGATTAAAACCCAACCATAGCCCCATTCCCTACCATTTGCAGTAGCCCATTTCCTTCCGCCTTTCAATTTCGATCACACACATATCAACACGCACTTTTTGATTTCTCTGGCAATTGATGACGATTATGGATTGTTCTTGCATAAAAAATGTGTTAGCTTGCATCTATACATTATTACAAGTAAGTTTTATGTTAGATTTCTTATTCTTTTATTATCATGATGAACATGAACCCTAGTTATCCAAACACAAATAAAAACTTGAAAATGATTGAAATTGATGATTGATTATGTGTTAGTATTCAATAAAATGATGTTTGTACAGATTCGTTTTGTGAAATTGTGTTGTTTTGATCAAAACCTGATACTTACTTATAATATAAACTTTAATTTGTGTCTTTTGTAGAAATTGTATGATTTTGATAAATTTAGATTGAATTGATGATTCTAGAATGTTAGTTGATGCTAATGGCTGAAAAGTCATGTTTTGAACTTTAGATTTTGGCTCGGTTTTTGGGTACTTTCCATTAAATGGAACTTTTTAGGTAGGTTAGTTTATAGATAGTGATTTATGCATGTTTGATTAGTTGTGATGATTGGTATATGATGTTTAGAACATAAGAAAGAATTGGGAATAATCAAATGGTGAAAAACGAATCGTATGAACATGCTTGCTATTTATGGAAACTTTTGTGCCACAATGTGTTGTATGATGAGTATGATATACGTAGAATATGTTATGGTGATGTGATTGATGTTGAAAGGATCATAGGAACATGTTAGTACACTTTGGATGAAACTTGTGAAACTTGTGTTTTTATGTTTAAATTAGGAAGCTTTAGCCATGATGAAGTTTCTAGGTTATGTTAACATGTTGTGAATTATTGTTGGATGTGTTACGTGTATAATTGAGATGGTTTTTTTTATATGCTTAATAATCTTGAAATGCGTACACATGTGTAATGATATCATACTTTCCAAAAATAGAAACTTTCAAGAAATATATTTCCATAATGAATCTTTATGTGATTCATTATTTGAGCTATTTGAGCATGACTAAACATGTTTCTACTTATTTGAGTCACCAACGGGTCATCGGGTCAGTCCGGTCGACTTTGGTCAACAAAAGACAACCTTGGTCAAAAAGTAACTTGGTTAAACATGTCAAACATTTCTCTAACACGCTCACAGTTACGTTGTTTGGATACAACGGGGTTCATCTTGACACTTATGTACATATAATCATGGACTTACATTTGTTAGGTAACGATTAGCTTTTGGCTATTAGAGTTCCTGTTTTTCATATGCGCCTAAGGTGAGTCTTCACGGTGCCACTTTTACTTACTTTCCTTTCTGAGGAGAAGCATGCAAACTATTTTTATTTACCTGGTTTTAGTATTATTGGTATATCGCCTGTTATTGGAGTGAAAATATTATTACACAAATCCTTACACACTCGAATAGTTAATAATGAGCTAGTGAGGTAATTTTGAGTAGTACTACTGGGTTTGACAAACCCCACCCGTGTTAGTTACGCTAACTCGACTGGGGGCCGAATGGGTGTTTAATTGACCTAGAAACTTGCCATTGTTCTATGATAAGACATGGTGGAAGGCAAAACAACTCATAAACATTCGACTTAGGTTCGAAACGCTAAGTAACTCGATATATAGGCTAGCTACCTATGGTATACCTTTGTTTACTTTTACCAAAGCAACGCTAAAATATATTTATTGATTCAAACCTATAAACTCACCAACCTTGTATTGACATACTTTAGCATGTCATCTCAGGTTGCTGGCATGCTTATTGCCAGGGTTGTATATCTGAGGCTCATGCATCATCTTTATCATTTGAATACGAGTTCATTTACATTTATTATTTTCATTAAGCGCTTTGTTTTGCGCATTTACCGGCTATGTTTTTACAAATGTTTACGTTCCGCATTGATTACATTGATAATCTGATTTAAGGTCACATGCTTATTTAAAACACATATAGTATCGTTTGTTATGACTATGTTTGAGTACTAGTTTTTCATACACCTTGTGGTAGAACCCCACAGGTGGATTTTAAGGGTGTGACAAATTGGTATCAGAGCCACTATTTATAGAGAACTAGGATCGCATTTGCATCTAGACTATAGCCGTAGACACACACTACCATTGCACATACTATTATTTGTTTACTATTTTTAATGCATACATATCATTTCATGCATAAGTAATGATATTGGATGTCCACATCATCATCTGCCCCACCTATGTCACTAGTATTAGACTGAGGATTGTGTTCTCATACCTTCTTCATCTACACTAATAGCCTCACCATTAATGTCGGATAAGCATCGGATGGAGCCTGCTGATAACTTCAAACAACATGGAGTGTCGTTCAATATTCGAGTTATGAGAGATACATAACACTGGGAGTGTTTACCCAATATGATTGCCAGTTGAATCCAGGATGAGCATGTAACCTTTCCCCTTACTGCTGAAAAAACTTGTTGTACTCCTAAATTATCACTTATACATCATCCGACTGAGCAGTTATTCGCCACCCTTGTGGCAAGGTTAGCTTAAAGATTCATAATGCACGTGAAACACCTGGTGAGATCACCGAAATAGCAGAGCATTATACTACCATTAGTCAATATGTGGAAACACTCAAGGAAGGCGTGGTGGTGACTGGCCAGAAACACAATACTTTTGTTTATGTATTCAATGACAACATGAACAAACATAATTCATTATATGGCATTGTCAATGGAGCACCGGATAAGATTAAAACCCTCGAGGCTACACTGCAAGATAAGCAACGGAGACTAATATTATCAAAATTGAGAGTAATTGGGCTAGAAGCCTAAGCTATAGTTGCTACTACATCTAAGGAAGATTTGGAGGAGGAGTACTATACTCGGAATGAAGACTAGAAGCTATAAAAGGAATTCTGGAATATTAAGATGGTAGGGTCAATTATTTTGGAATTTACAACCCGTTTCCATGAGTTGGTTATTTTATGTAATGGTAACCCCAACCTACAAGCATACCGAGAAGTCAATCGAAAGGATTGCACGTTTGATTTAAGCAAGGGTCATTGTCATTGATCCTATAACCATCAACGCACCATAAGGTTATCTTACAAGATCGCTGACTTGGTTGTGGTGTATAGCACTCTGATAGAGCGTGACATTGCTGATGGTTCATCTTATAGCAAGAAGGAATAGGATGGCACGTAGAGTAAGTCATTCATCATCATGGCCACTGTGATCATTATGGTTGCCAAATATGTAGCAAGACGGACCATGTAGCTAACAACTTTAAGGGAGAGTCAACGATCAAGCAGTAACAAACCCCGGTAGCAACGAAAAGCTAAAAAATCATAGGGTTGCTTTGAATGGAACAAACATAGGCCAATCAAGAGACGTTACCATAAACTAAAAAAATGGAAATAAGGACAGTAACAATGGAAATGAACGATGGATAGAGTGCCAAGTGTCGAGCCTTCGTGATTAGGTCTGGTAAGGCAGGAAATGACCAAAATATGGTTACCGTCTAGTAATTTTTTTGATGTAGCTTCTACTGGAATTGAACCTGGTTACACCATGCATATAGCTCTTGGAAAACTAACTAAAGCAACTCACATTCTAAAGGGATTTACATTGGGATTGTCCAGAAAGAAGACAGACATAGATCTTATGCCTATTACACTTGATAGTTCAATGTGGATGTCAGCATGTATTGGTAGTCCAAGAACCAAGCTGAATTTGTCTGTCACGAAAGGTTGTTCGCATACCATTTTATGGTGGTGAAGTCTTATCTGTTTAGGGATAGAAGAGTGTTGCAGTTTCAGACACCATATCTTGTATGAAGTTGCAGAAGTACTTACACCGGGGTCATACTGCCATTTTAGCTACGATCACCAAGAAAACAACTAAGGAAAAGGGGATCGAAGAGATCCCTATCGTTCTTTACCTTCCCAAAGTTTTAATAGAAGATTTACCTGGTTTTCCCATAAAAACAAATCGAGTTTCAGATTAATTTGACACATGAAGTCTTATATATTGCTAGAGCACCTTACAGATTAGCTCTGAAAGAACTACCAGAACTACATGCATAACTTCAAGAGCTGTTAGATATAAAAGTTCATCCGACTGAGGTCATCGCTATGGGGAGCTCCACTCCTATTTGTAAACAAATTGATAGAACTTTCCATATGGGTATTGATTATTGTGAGTTTATCAAAGTGACAATTAAGAACCGTTATTCTCTTCCACGTATTGACAATTTGCTTCACCAGCCTAAAGAGTTGAGTTTATATTCTAAGACAGACCTAAGGTTGGGATATCAGCTGTTAGGGGTCAAAGAGGAGGACAAATCTAAGACAACATTCAAAACTTGGTACAGTCACTACGAGTTTAGGTTATACCATTTGGGTTGATCAATGCGCTAACAATTTTCATGGATCCCACAAATTGAGTGTGTAAGCCCTATTCGTACAAGCTTATCATTATTTATCGATGACATTCTAATATATTCAAAGATCATGGGGGAGCATGAGGATCATGATTTTGAGACTACTAAACACAAGGATAGCTGTATGCCAAGTTTTTAAGATGTGACTTCTAGATGAAGTTCGAACTTTGGGTCATGTGGTGAACAAGAAGAGAATGCTTGTTGACTCAACAAACATAGAAGCCAACAAGTATTGAGTTACATCTAAGACTCCGACTAGGGTACAATAGTTTCTTGGATTGGATAGATACTATCGGCGAGACACCGAAGGATTTTCAAAGATCGCACATCCTCTTCTAGCATAACTCATAAGGGCACTAGAAACAATTATGGTGACAAACAGAAGTCCACATTTCAAATTATGGAATAGAAAGCCTGACTGTACAGATACTATCCCCACCAGAGGAAAACAAATAATTTCATGGTATATGGTGATGCTTCCATACAAGGTCTCGGTTACGTACTAATGTAATGTGATAAGGTTATCAAATATGCTTCCTGTTAGTTGAAAGTTTATAAAAAGAACTACATGACACATGACTCAAAGTTAGGATTCATTGATTTACACATAAGATATAGAGGTAGTACTTTTACAGTACCAAATGCGTCATTACGCCAAACACAAGAGCATTTAGTATATTTGTGAACAGAAGGAGTTGAACATGAGACAGTGACATTGGGTCAACCAGTTAAATGACTATGATAATGTGATGAAGTAGCATCAAGATAAGGTTAATGTGGTAGCCGATGCCCTAAGTCTACAATAAACACCTAAGCCAAAACGAGTGCGAACACTAAAGCTTACCATCCAATCCAGATTACCTGATCAAATCTTTAATGCTCAAGTTAAGGATTTAAAAGAACGAGAGTCTAAAGGCAGAGTCCATGAGAGGCCTGGAAAAGTAATTAGTGACAAAATCCAAAGGAATTTGTTATGTCAAGGAGCGAATATAGATTCTTTGCTACGTGAATTTACGAGAGCCGGTAATGGATGAAACTCATAAGACTCAATATCCCATACATCAAGGTTCAGGTAAGACGTACCATGATTTGAAAGTTCTTTCTTGATGGCTAAATATGAAAGGTAATATTGCCATGCATCTAAGAAAGTGTTTAACTTGTTCTAAAGTTAAGGTAGAATATCAAGGACCGTCTACTTTACCCAAACATCCATAACTTCTAGAATGGAAGTGGTAGTAGATCTCAATTCATTTCATTATGAAGTTACCTCAAAATCTCAATGGATGCGATACCATTTGTTTAATAGTAGATCTCTTGGCAAAATCCACACCATTCCTTGATATATTAGTGTCTAATTGAATTGAGAAGTTAACTCACACCTCTCTAAGAGAAAAGTCTCTTGGCAAGAGGTGCTAGTTTTTCCATCATCTTCGACCGTGATACTCGATTTATTTCCTATTTATAGAGGTCATTGCAAAGTACATTTGGAACACATTTAGATAGGTGCATAACGTATTATTTGGACACTGATGGTTAAAGTGAGCGTATGACTCAAACTCTAAAATACATGTTGTGAGCATGTGTCATTGATTAAGGTTTCCTGAGATAACAGTTACCACACGACGATCAAGGCCGCACTATTTGAGACACTCTATGGAAGTAAGTGCCAAGCCCCTATCTATTGGCCAGAAGTTGAAGGAAAGAGTACTTACTGGTCCTGAGCTTGTGCACTATATGACTAAGAAGATCATACAAATTTATAACCGTAAGGCAGCAGCACATGACTGGCAAATTATTTATGTAGGCTAATGCAAAAACCCATTGAATATCAAATTGACACCAAGGTATTTCTACTGGAATTCATTTTGAAAGCCTCATCTTTTAGGGTTTTCAAAAGGATTGGTCTAGTAGATTAACAACTCAATTTTCCTAGAGAACTCAGTGGAGTCATAAGGTGTTACACGTTTCAAACATGAAGAAATGTCTGTATGATGAGACAATTGTCATTCTATTAAACGAGAAACACATGACCGCACAACTCCAATTCATCATGGTTCAAGTTGAAATCATGGACCAAGTGGTCAGAAACACTCAACCATAATTGTACCTTTACTGTTAAAGTTAGTTTGAACTCTAAGCGTGGACCAGAGTTTAACTTAGAAAACGAGAATGATACAAAGGTGAAATATCCGTAGTCGTTCAAAGATGCACCGGTCAAGCGTGAAGTTTACCTGTCGAGAATTTCGGGGCGAAATTCCTTCAACCTAGGGCTGATGTGGCAACCGAGAAATTTTTGTCCGTCTTTTACCAGAGTTAGCTAAATTTCGGGATGAAATTTCTTTCAACAAGAGGATGATGTGACACCCGGCATTTTCTGGTCACTTTCCGATCAACACGAACATGGTTTTGTTGGGTTTTGTAGCAAGTAAATCAAAGCTAGTTTACCATTTAAACTATAAAAACACAGCGGATATAAGGTTCAAAGATATGGTTACGAATCTGAAATTTTTACCATTTTAAACCATAAACAAACCCCAAGAACATGGATCAATAATATATGTGAAATATTATGCTATCAAAACCAAAATAACAACCATAGGGTGTTCATTGAAACAACCTTTCAAGCACAAGATGTTGTAGATGGATGATATGAAGATGTTGATGTTGATGTTCTTGAATGTTCAGCCCCTAAGAGAGAAAGCCTCAAGTTGTGATACCCACACGCCCTTCCAAACACCTAGCTAGTTAGGGATCTCAACACCAAATCTCTCTAGCAATGCACCTTCAAAATCCGAAAATTTCAGCCTTGTATTGCCTATTCTTTGAAAATTTCATCCTTGTTTGAGAGACTTTTGCTTGAGTGTGTGTGAGAGAAAAGTGTGAAGTGATGGAAGAGTGCAAGGGAGAGTCAAGTCTTGTATGAACCAAGACAAAAAAATGAGTTCCAATACCCATATGGGGCGGCCGAAACTACATTCAAAATGGGTTCCTCCCATTTTGAAACTTGTATAAAATTTTACTCTTTCAACCCTTAGTTTATAAAACTAAAACCTACTTTTAATTTTATAACATTAACACACTTCTATTTGTTATTATTTAACCAACTTAAATAATGAAACAAATAATTTCTCATGAATAAATTATCCATATAATGTTGTTCTATCACAAAGCAATGTTTTAGAAAACCCATTTTCTAAATAGGTGTCAATATTTATTTGTATGATCTCATCAACAAATAAATATTTATTGGTGTTTTTATAGCTTGTTATTGGGTATGACCCGAATTGGATCATAACGTATTAACCACATCAATCTTGTATGTGTCTTGGGCATATATGATCCAACAATCTCCCACTTGCACAAGAATCATAGAAGATTGATGCAAGCAGTAAATACCGCCTAACAACGGTTTACTACCCTTAATACGTATGACTAAGTGCCATTCAATAATATCATCCTCTTCAAGTACCATAATCGAAATCTTTTAGGTGAATCAATCATCTATCCTTTTGTCATAGATGTCATGTTAAATCCCAGAGACATAGAGTGATCATTCTCCATTGATTTAACTTTATCAAGCCTTAGACATCTTTCTCTCAACGAATAAGAGGGACAAATCCCATCTTGACTACATACGTCTCTCACAATTGCCTTATATCATACCTGAACTCAGACTTATGTAATGCCATGTTTCAGAAAAGCAAAGAACTAAGTCAAAGTATAATATTCGGTAAATATCAAGACCCAATATGTATCTCAGGTCGGAGGATACCAAATGATATTCACCTTTACTCAAAATTACTTATGATCAATCAGGAAGATTCCATGTAGTAATGTTTCAGATGCAGGTCAGTCCAATATATGTATCCCACAAATATATATGAACTTTGGCAGCAACCTCTTGCTCTATATTCATCCATATGAATATCTACCAATCCAAGTTCATAATAGTTTTACCTTGATACTTGTTCCCACAAGTATGAACAACTACGGACGTTCTGAGTAAATAATTTACTCATGGATTTTAAACATGCAAAATAGGAATATTAGTTGAATCATTATAACCAAATAATTCATTCAAGTAATAAAGGGTGACAATATCTCAATACAGAAATTAAAGGTCATATCCAGTCACTAGAATATTGAAGTCCCATGGTACAAGTATGACTTTCATGCTTTGCCTTTTCACGAAGCTTCGTGAGTGGATCTGCAATGTTTTGATCCGTGTGAACTTTGCGAATACATATCTTTCCCTTTTCAACTTCATCCCTTATGTAGTTGAATCTTCGTTCAATGTGCCTAGTCTTTTGATGTGCACGGGGTTCCTTGATTTGAGCAATCGCACCCTCGTTATCACAAAGAATTTCTATGGGGTCCTTAATGGAAGGGACCACCCCTAGACCGGCAATGAACTTCTTTAACCATGCAGCTTCCTGAGCTGCTAATGAAGCGGCGATGTATCCTGACTCTATAGTTGATAATGCCACCACATCTTGCTTACAGCTCTTCCAAGAGATCGCTCCTCCATTCAAGATGAAAATGTACCCCGATTGTGATCGTGAATGATCTCGATCAGTTTGGAAACTCGCATCCGTGTAACCCTTTACTACGAGTTCCTCCTCACCAGATCCATAGATTAGGAACATATCTTTAGTCCTCCTTAGGTACTTAAGTATGTTCTTAACAGCCATCCAATGACTGCTTCCAGGATTTTGTTGGTATCGACTTGTCATGCTTAAAGTACATGACACGTCCGGTCTAGTGTATATTATTGCATACATGATGGATCCTATAGCAGACGCATACGTGATTCCCTTCATTTTGTCTTGCTCATCCTTTGAGCTTGGACATTGAGTCTTACTCAATATCGTACCTCTTTGAATAGGTACGGTACCTTTCTTAGAGTTTTCCATCTTGAACCTTTTCAAGATCTTGTCAATGTATGCACTTTGATTTAAACCTATCAACCGCCTTGATCTATCCCTATAGATCTTTATTCCTAAAATATAGCCGGCTTTACCAAGATCCTTAATGGAAAACAACTTCCAAGCCAGGCTTTGACACCCTCCAAGGTTGGAATGTCATTTCCAAATAGTAGAATGTCATCGACATATAATACTAGGAAAGTGATGATGCTCCCACTAGCTTTCTTATATACACATGCTTTATCAGCGTTTTTGATGAACCCATATTTGATTATCTCTTCATTAAAATGGTGATTCCAACTTCTTGATGCTTGCTTCAATCCATAGATTGATTTCTTCAACTTGCATACTTTATTAGAATGCTTTTGATTAACAAAACCTTCAGGCTGAACCATATAGACATCTTCCTCAAGGTATCCATTTACAAAAACAGTTTTGACATCCATTTGCCAAATCTCATAATCATAATGAGCAGCTATGGCAAATAATATCCTAATCGTCTTTAGTATTGCAACGGGTGAGAAGGTCTCATCATAATCAACCCCTTATGTTTGAGTGCAACCTTTTGCTACAAGTCTAGCTTTATAAGTATCCAAGTTTCCATGCATATCGGTTTTCTTCTTGAAAACCCACTTGCTTCCAACTATCTTGGAGTTAAGAGGTGGTTCAACCAAGTCCCATACTTGATTGTCATACATGGAGTGCATCTCAACGTTCATGGCTTCAAGCCATTTGTCACAATCCAAATTGGACATTGCATCATGATAAGTGGTTGGTTCATCGGAATCTACCACATAGCATCCATCCATGAAAAATCCATATCTTTCAGGTGGATTACTAATTCTATCAGATCTGCGAACATTTTGTGTGTATTGATCAACCGTTTGATCATCCTTAACATCCTCATGTTAAGTGCTAGTGTCAACCAAATGTGTATTGGTCTGTGGTTCTTGATCCTCCTCAAGATCCACTGTTCTACCGCTAGTTCCTTCCATAAGGAACTTAGCTTCT
>BJCO01751230.1:0-11476 GCA_018326465.1 Flaveria floridana | reverse complement strand
AAATTGGTGTCCAAGTATCCTAGCATTCAAGGGTGTTTGAAGAAGCTTTGGGTACAACCTCTTGAGGATTTCTTGCTTGAAGTTTCAGCCACAAACATCATCATCCTCATCTTACAATTTCGGGTTTAGGAAGCTACAAATGTTGTAGTTTCTTGACTATCTAGTGTTCTTTCATTTGTATGCATTGTGTATAAAGATCCATGGCTTGGGGTTTTTGTTAAATGGCTTTAACAACAATCTTATGAACATGTTTTAAAACATAAAAATCCGCTGCGTTTTCATATAAACTAAGGTATATGAGCTTTGATAAACATGTTAAAACCCCATCAGATACAACAAACTGTTGTCGTATCTGTTGAGAGATTAGCAAAGTTCCTTGGAAAAATCATCCTCATTATCAACTACATCATCATCATTCTTATATGTTGATATTTGTCTTTGATCAGTGATTCATTAATTTCATTATTGTCATATTTGTTTTAAAGTAAACCCCCACCTCCATCGATCCTTTTCCCTCTAGCCACCCTCTAATGACGAGCAAACTTTTACAAAACGTCTATTTGAACCCAATTAAACGTTCCCCTAATTTTCACATGTATATTTTGAACACAAGACCTGTTTCATTTGACCTTACTAAGCTGTTATGCCTAAGCACTCGAAACCGAACCCCCATTCAGAGTATTGAAACTGTGTAACTTGTGACCAATCAGATTAAACCTATATAATCGAGGGGAAACCTCCCAGACAATCCCTTCAAACCTTCTGTACCTCTAATTTCATTTATAAAACACACACTCCTCGAACTCGACCTCCATCATCATTCGGACATGCAACCAAATCGTTTAGCACCAACAATTGATTTTTATGGAAATTTATTGAAGGCTTTGAATCATAAACACCCTTAGAAGCATCATACGATATTAATTTGATTATTATCATCATTCACATTGCGAATCTGAGTCAACATTGTCGTGGTCGTACATGTTCTTGTTATCATCGAATTCAACTTCAATATAGGTAATCAAACATACAATCATATTCGTATGTTGATAACAAACCAAATCCCTAATGTTAATTCCATTAACATGGTGTTATTATGCTCAATTTGGATCACACTTGAATTAGGGTTCTTATGGATTTAAGGATTATTTCAATAACAATTCTTATTATTTTTCTTGTCTTTTAAAACAAGACTTATGCTTTGCCCTACCTGTTAACACCCAACTCTCATATACAAGAGGTCTCGGGTTCGAACCCAGCCTCCAACATATTTTTTTAAAGTCAACCTTATGTATTTTAAATTTCAGAAAGTATATTAATATATCTTATTTTATGAACTAAAACTATTTCAAACATTATTAATTAGTATTTCTAAAAAGTTGAAAAGAATATAATTTCCATTTTTGATTATTATAAAGGATTAAATATTTGATAAAACATTACAAAATTATTTAAGTTTTAAACTTGATAAAAGTTATTCAAAATTAAACACATATCATTTAAAGTTATTTTTAAACCAAGACCGATTACAATTGCAATCTCTATAATTATTTATTAAATTAATTATTTTTGACCGACTTTGAAATAATTAATTATTAAAATAATTAATTTTTTTTCACATTTTAATATTTAGCCTATATTATTCTAAATACTAAATTATATTAAACTAATTATTATTATTATTATTATTATTATTATTTTCTTTTTTTCACTTACAAATATTTAATAAATTTATTTTATTTAATCAAGGTTTATAATAAATTATATCATTTTAATTAAACTATTTCGTTAAACTCAAATCTCAACTGAAACCCAAATTCATATTTAGTCTTTAATCGCATTATTATCCTAATCAGAGACACCAAACCTTAGGTTGAAAAGTGGGGAATTATTGGTGTCCAATTCAACATTCTATCATTACCAAATTGCTTATATTTTTCAAGTGAATATCTATAGCCCATTTTTCATGTTTTATATTTTGGGGAAATCATGTGAGTCAATATTCAATGTCTGATATTTATTGTAATTCTATTCTATCTTGAAATCTATACAAGCTATATTATTAATTGCAATTATGTGTGCATATTTTGATAAACTAAATGAGAACACATTCATTAATTCAACCAACCACAGTAACAATGATAGATCTATTGATTTGACAAAACTACCCCATTTGTTTAGTCGTGTGGTGAGTAGAACCGGAATCATTCATTCTTCGTCTGTGACCGAGTCAATTTAGGCATTAGGTTTGATTGTCTTCGTTTGTATTTTATGTTGCATTATTGTATTATAAGTCTTGACATTGTCATGTGAATTTAATTGTTTTCAATCATTTTCATCAGTCTATATATATGTATTAAAACCTATGTTTACTCACTAGCTAATTCGTTAACTGACTCATTACTTTCTCACATGATTTCGGGAATGTAGATTAGTGGACTTCTTTATGCTCATATAGGACTTGGACCTAGTTAATAAAAGGCTTTTGTTATATTAATTATTGTTTAATTGAAATGTATCATTTGATTAGTATCATTCAATGCAAATAACATTTAATTTTATTTCAACTTATTTATTACCATGTGCTATTAGCAATCGATTAACATTCGTTCACCCCCGATGATTCCGCCATTGGTCAGGGTATGACACAACAACTTCAGTAACACAAGAACTTTGACAACTCCCGCTCATTCAACCAGTCATCATCATCATCTCAGCACAAAGGTGGTTATAATAAAACGTTGGGCAAATGCAACAAGTGTAATTACCACCATAACGGGTCGTGTAATAATAGCAACTATGAGAGGTGTGGTAAATTCGCCATGCTGCCAAAAACTACCGAGTGAACATAACATCCAAGCTGCCACCACATCAAGATTAACAAAGGGTTGTTATGAATATGGTTAAACCGGGCATTTCAAGAGAAATTTCCTAAAACTGAGTAAGAACATCAATTGTGGAAGCAGTAATGGTAATGGTGTAGAAAATAAGAAGGATAATGGGGCAACTGGGACGACAATGCTAAGGGTAGAGAATTCTTTATCGGATCAGGTGAGGCTTGAAATGACCTTTCTACGATAACCGGTAAATTTCCTATCAATGGCTGTTTTGTTTCTTTGTTATTTGATTCTGGCACTGATAGAACTTTTATTTCTCATAAGTTCAGTAAGTTACTAGATATTACATCTATAGCTTTAGACTCGAACTATACTGTATAAATAGCCGATCATAAGATTATAGATGCTTCTCTGATATAGCGTGGTTGTAAGATAGGTCTGTTTGGGTATGAATTTGATATTGATCTTCTATCTATCACACTTGGTAGTTTTGATGTCATTGTTAGTATGGATTGGTTGCCAAGGAACCAAGCCAAAATCATCTGTCAAGAGAAAAGTCATTAGACTTTCTTTTCCTAGTGGAGAGATACTCATAATTGAAGGTGACCAAAGTGGTGTGGTGGTCGGTATCATTTCCTACATGAAGGCTTATAAATGTCTATGGAAGGGACATTCAGTGATTTTAGCCGTAGTTACTTAAAAAATCGGATGTCATATTTCTTCCCCTTCGGGAGAGCCTGTGTTATTCATGAAAAGGAAAGACGGAACCTTTCATATATGCATGACTATCGAGAAGTAAACAAGGTCACCATAAATAATCGTTATCCTCTGCTACATATTGATGACTTATTTGATCAACTTTAGGGATCAAGTTATAACTCAAAGATTAATTTAATCTCGATATCATTAGCTCAGGGTTCAAGAAGATGACATATCCAAAACAGCTTTCAAAACTCGATACGGGCATTTTAAGTTCGCAGTTATGCCTTCTGGATTGATAAATGCTCTTATAGTCTTTACTGACCTCATGAATTGTGTCTATAAACCCTACTTTGTCATCATATTCATTGATGACATATTGGTTTATTCCAAGAATAAGGAGGAATATTTGAGACTTATTCTAGAGCTTCAAAGATAGAATAACTATATGCCAAGTTTTCTAACTGGACTTCTAGATGAGAGAAGTATAATTCTTAGGGCATGTAGTTAACAAGAATGGTATTCATGTTGACCTATTGAAGATTAAGGCAATCAAGAATTGGCCTACAGAGATGAAGCCTACATAGGTGCGCTGATTTCTTGGACTAGCAGGTTATTACTGGTGTTTTATAAATGGATTCTCGAAGCCTGCATAGCCTCTGACTGCCCTAACTCATAAAGGAACTATTTATAAGTGTGGCAGTAATGAGCAAGAGGCTTTCCAAGAGCTTAAAGACAAGTTGTGTAGTACACTGATCTTAGCATTGCTAGAGGAAATGAACGACTTCGTGGTGTATTATGACATGTCAATCTAAGGTTTGGGTTGCGTGTTGATGCAACACAAGAAGGTGATAACTTATGCATCAAGATAGCTTAAGGTGCATAAGAAGAATTATACAACTCATGATTTGGAGTTAGGAGCTATGGTATTTGCACTTAAGATCTGGAGGCATTATCTTTATGGAACCAAGAGCACGATCTTCACTGATGACAAGAGCCTTCAACACATCTAAGAATAGAAGGAGTTGACCGTGGGACAACGAAAATGGTTGGAATTACTAAATGATTATGATTGTGCCATCAAGTATCATCCAGGTAAGGCTAATATGGTAACCGATGCCCTTAGTCGTATGGAAACCCTAAAACTTCATTATGTTTGTGCGTTACAGTTAACCATTAATTTAGACCTACTATTACAGATCAATAATGCCTAGGTTAAGGCTATACAAGAGTAGAACATCATGTCAAAATCTTTTAGAGGAGCCGAGAAACTTTTTAAGGAGAAATCAGATAGGCTACGTTACTATTATTCGAGAATCTTAAGGAACTGGTAAAGGATGAAACTTACAAGTCCTGCTATTTGTTACATCCTTGATCTGACAAGATGTACCAAGATCTTATGGTCATCTACTGGTGGCGTAAAATGAAAGCTGAAATTGCCACCTACGTGTCAAAGTGTTTGACCTGTTCTAAAGTCAAGGTGGAATATCAGAAACCGTTAAGGTTGCTTCAATAACCAGAGATCCCAATGTGGAAGTAGGAGAACATATCTATGGATCTTGTTACTAAGCTACCTCGTTCACAAGCTGGAAATGATACTATCCAGGTGATAGTGGATTGTTTGACCAAATCAACATATTTTTTGGAAATTCGTGACAACTATAAGACGGATAAACTGGCACAGATTTACTTGAAGGAAATTGTTTCTCGACATGGCGTGCCACTTTCGATCATCTCTGATCGTGAGGCACGTTTCACTTTGTCCTTCTAGCAGTTGCTGTAGAAATCTCTAAGTATATGTTTAGATATGAGCATGACTTATCTTCCACCGACACATGGTCGAACCAAACTTAGAATCCAAACCCTAAAAGATATGCTTAGGCCATGCATTAGAGACTTTAGGAACAGCTAGGAAACTCATCTGCTTATGGTTGAATTCTCCTATAACAATAGTTATCGTATGAGTATTAAGGCTGCACCATTTGAAGCACTTTATAGTAGAAAGTGTAGATCACCTCTCTCTTGAATAGAGGTCGGTGATAGACAACTAACTGCTCCTGAACTAGTCCACAAAAACACTAAGAAAATTTTTTAGATTTGTAACCATATGGCCGTAACTCAAGATTGTTAGAATAGTTATGCCGATCAAAGAAGAAAGCCTTTGGAATTCCAAGTTGGGGAAAGTCTATTAATGAAAGTTTCATATTTGAGAGGCATGTTACACTTTAGGAAGTGTGGAAAAATAAACCTTATATACGTTGGATCGTTGGAAATTGTCAAAAGAATTGGTCCGGTAGCTTAGTAGCTAGACTCATCTGAGGAACTTAATGGTGTTCATAATGTGTCCCATGTTTTAAACCTAAAGAAGTGTCTAGCTGATGAATCACGTATCATTCCAATAAAGGAACTGGAGATAGATGAACAACTTCATTTCATTAAGGCACTAGTTGAGATTATGGATCAAGAAGTCAAGACCTTAAAGCGTAGCAATATTCTTATTGCATGTGTTAGATGAAATTCAAAGTGTGGACCAAAGTTTACCTAGGAACATGAAGATCAGATGAAAAAGAAGTACCTGTAATTGTTCAAAGATCAGGCATCCACTTCCTAATGTATCCATTCTTAAGATATTTTTTCTTTAAATTTAGAGACAAAATCCCTTCAACAAGGGGATGATGTCACACTCTCACGAAACCATCCTTATAATTCTTTCTTTCCTTTCTTTGGATTGTTTCAGAATTCCTTGGAAAAGATGGAAACCCTATCTTGTGTATGTTCCAGAATGCTGACCTTGTTATTCTAATTTTTGGGATGAAAAATCCTTCAACAAGTGGTTGATGTGACACCCCGTATTTTCAAGGTAACATCGTTAACCAACCTTCATTATATCGAAGATCTCACGTAAGTAAGTTTAACTACTTAACCGTGTTATGTACTTAAAACTAATTAAATAAGTTTGAAGCTAAGTGAATTATATTAAGAATTATGGGGTTAAAATGGTTACTACTTAAATTTTAATTTGGTTATATGGTTACCCAAGAAACCCCGATGTTGCATTCAAAAATTTCCTCCCAGTTTCCATTCTTACAAACCCTAACTCCCCCTCTCATCGTCATTATTGACCGCAACCTAAGGCAGCTCTCCGACGACTCAACCCCTCGGTAGCCCTCGTTATCACGATGCGGGTTATCACAATCGTTACTCACCCACCGTTTCCAACCATCGTCGTTAGGAGAGCAATCACATTGACCACCATCATTGTGATCAGTCTTGATTAACAACTGAACCTTCATCATTAGATTCCTCACCTTTCCCGCATCTTATTCAGTACGATCCCCTGGCGTCTGTTCATATTTGTAGGGTAACGGTTTTGAGAATCCGGGTTACGGTTATCGTGTATGTTAACGTACGGTTTCTAGGGTTGTAGTAATTAGGTTGTGTGTGGCGGGAACTGGTGTGGGCTAATTATTATGTATTATTATGTGCGGGGTTCGGCCGATCATGTTATTGTGCGTGTGTTTCCTTTGGTTTATCATGTATGTTGGTGTGTTGTATATGTGTGCACTTAATTTCCATTCACAGGTGTGTGACTGCTTATGCATGGTTTACATTTGAGGGTGATCATAATTATGTTATTCTATCAATTTATGTGTATGTATGTATTTGCATATGGGTTTACGTGAAGTAGTGATAGTATGGTTGGGGGTATGTTATTTGGGTTCTTTTAATATTTGTGTGTGTGTCCCTTGCTGCATGGGTTTGTTCTGTCATGCATGGGGTGGGTTTATGGGTGTTGATTTGGGGATCAGGTTATGTATTAGTGGTAGGTGTGGGTTGATGTACATTTTTGTGTAGGTATGTGCAGGATCGGTGTTGGTCTCTCAACACAAGATTTACCTCACAAACTCACTATGTCTCACTCAGTTTATGAAGCAGAATCTCAAATTAAGTTGACAAGAATATAATAAGTTAATGAACACAAGAATGATTTTCAAGATACTTATATATATTACTTCTCAACTCAGTGTTACAAGACTCTTACACTCATGGTTTGATAAGTTACAATGAGAAACTATATATACTACTATTTACAGCCGGTTATACTTGGATGACTAGTTGCAATTCACAACTAAGCATATACTACATTGCTAGAAGTAAATCATCTAAGATAAAATACTATCATCAATTAGGTAGTCATGACAAGTCCATGACTTACCTTTTGTCACTAACTAAAGATGGTAACTATACTAATTGAAAAAGGTGGTTAGTGAATTAACGTATGGTCAACTACATGGGTATGGGGAAGCGCCATGCAGTATATCAGCATTAGTAGTGGATGTCAGACAACTCATACTTGTGTCCACTCGTTCATGGTTGGTTCTTTCGAGGCCATTTATCATTCGAAAGAATATACTTCTTTCAAGTCTTCTGCAGGTCTTCATTACTTAATTCTTCGGAAGACTTAGCTTTATCTTTGGATGTTCTTCATATACTTTGTATGGGAAAATAGGTAGTCTTGGAAGACTTAGTTTTCCTTCAAAAGCTCCTCATACGTTATTGGAAAATCTTTTACTTTTCTTCGGAAGAGTTTCTTTAGTTTTGGAAGACTTCTTCAATTGTACTTCAAAATTCTTCTAATTGTTGTTTTGGTTGCACCGTCCTTATATGATATAACAAACTCCCCCTAGGCTGATGCTATAAAAACTTCACTTCCTTCTGCTCCTTAGGGTCTTTAACACCAGGAGAGCAAATATTTTTCTGTCTCCTTGTTTTTCCCTTGTGTGGTGCTAAGGATCTTGTACAAGTCACTAGTTGATAGTAGATCAAGTCTGTCGCTCTAAATGACATGTACTCTTTATTATGGCCCTCTGAATAGATTTGGTTGATGGGAATTGTAATCATATTCCCATATAACTATAGAGTCAGAAGTTTGGCCTTCAACTATCTGAAGGAATATTCTTCCTTTTGTGGTTGTGCCTTCTTCCTCATCCCTTGATCTCTTTTTCAACTCTTCTTCAGTCTTGGCCTTCTTTGTCAGTTCAGCCATATGAAGACTACTCAGATGATTACTGATATGAGCAGCAACCTGAGAGTTGGAGGGATCAGAGTGTTGGGTCTGAAAAGGATAGTCTATATTATCAACACAGTCGAAGTCATAAAAAGTCAATGTCACGGTCAAGGTCATCGGAAAAGTCAAATAGATGCGTTCGAGATGAAGAACCGAGACGAGACATTGAAGATATATTTGACTAGGAGTTTATTGTTAATAAGTATATTTTGTGTCAACAAAATATATTTAGTCTTGTTTTAGTCATTTTTATGTTTTATTTGTTTTTTTTCCTAATTAGTTCAAGTCTAGGGGACTAATTGTCATTAAGTCTAATTGGCATTAGACTATATATAGCTAGAGTCATTAGTGTGTCGGCTGGCTTGAATAAGCCAATTGATTTGAGAGTTTTCACTTTGTAATATCAAATCAAATCATCAAAGATCAAACAAGGGATTTCATTGTCTTCTTGAGGTGTTCATCATTTGTTCATCTATATTTTGTGTTTGATCCAACAATTTTCACAAATCTCATTGATTCAAGTGTTGTTTGAGAACAATAATATGGTATCAGAGCCTATCTGAGATCCGCATTGAATCATTTGTGAAAATTTGCTGCTGTTATTGAAGATTCAACAAGAACATTTAGAGTTTTGTATGTTTTTGAGTTCAAAATCATTGTTCATTCATTGTTGATATGATCTGCTTGTTTTGGATATGGAAATTGATGAGGATTGTTCTATTTTGGCGTGGGAAGCTATAGAAATCATTAGATCTAAAATCCATTGAGATCTGGATGAGTTTGAGTTGATTTTGTGCTGAAAAAGTCGTTCAGACATGTCGGGCGAAACTAGAGCTCTTTCAGCAAAACTAAGTCTTCATCAAGCGAAACTACATTTCTCTTCATCTAGCGAAACTGTGTGTTTCTTCTAGCGAAACTAGCACAGTGCAGAGAAACTATAGGTTGTGTGATTTATTGAAGTTTGTCATTGATTTCCAGCGAAACTACACACTTTAACGAAAATTCCCATCACATTACTGTTCAAACAAGTGAAAGTGCTGCTGAAACAGTCATCAGAACAAAAGTTCTACTAGTTTCTGTGAAACTGCTGGCGAAATCATTCGGTTGACATTTTTTCTGGGGAGTAACAATTTATTGGGAAAAATGGCTTTTTCAAAAGTCTTTAATTGCTACAAATCTAATAATCTAATATTGGCACAAAGTCAGTGTCACACCCTCAATTACCACAAACGGGGTTTTACCGCCAGGCGTGTGACATAACCAGGATCTCAGATAAGCATCAGTTACACCAAACGACTCGACAATTACAAATCATATAAGTTGCTTAGTAATAATGAACTAAACCAACTTGTATTTAAGTATTGCGGAAGCGAAAAAAGGAAAACATTTAACAATAGTTTTGGAACATGCAAACCCACGTCCAATCCAATTTATGTAAAGTAAATGAAATTAAATCTTGAAAACAGTTTGGGGTGAATGCGGAATGACATGCAGTGGATGCTGTGCTCCTAAATGTGCCATTTCAATGTCCTGAGAGAAAACATGCAAAAGTCAGTACAAGAGTGATGAGTTCATAGGTTTATCAGAAAACAATAAGTATCAGTAATGTAATTCCCGGATTAGTAATCAAAGCATATAATAGGTAGCTAGCCCATAGCAATCACTATATGTATGAAGTCACGACCGAGCTGACATGTAATCAATAGTAATAAAGTATGTCCGGCTGTGGACTCCCCACCACAACACTATAAAATAGGCTGACCGTTCACCCGTTTGACCTCCAGTCAATCTAGCGCAACTAGCCCGGGCGGGGTATGTCAATCCCAGTAGATCTACTAACAATCACTTCTCTATTTGCATATTAACGGTCCGAAGGGCAAAGTATAACACCATAGTATCAGGTATATGCAGTATTACAAAAACCCAATGTAATATAACGTTTATGAAAGCAGCATGTTTCTCTCCCCCAAAAAGGAGTATAAAGTAAAAGTAGGGCTGTAAACTCACCCGGTATGCGTAACAACTATTTAAAGTTTACTTGGAGAATAAGTGAACTGACTACCTTCAGAGGTTACCTAGATCATGTAAGTAGATAAGTACGTGCAAACAGAGAACATGTGGAACCCTAAGCACACACAACCAAAAACTCAAGGTTTCAGGAAAATAGACATGTTTGACCCGGTTGACCCGTTTGACCCGTTGGTAACATTATGAGTTGTAATTCCTTTAAGTAACATAATCATTCCTCAATCATGGTTAATATACATCATAACAATTAATTTCCAGTCCCAAACATGATGTCCTAATTAGTAATCATCATTCAACATCATACATGATCATCAAGTTCCATACAAACCAATTAACACATTTATCACAATAAGCATCCTTAATAAATACTCTAGCATGGTCCTAACATCAAGAACATGTCCAATTCACAACTTATACCATCAAAATAAGTTTTATTAGTACTAACATTACACGCAAAAGCCAAGTAAATATGTTACAGGTTTTAGGTATTCGTTTTCCAGAATCTGTGTTTTCTGGCAGATTCTAGGTGTTCGGAAGATACGGTCAAACACATAGCCAACCAAGGATTTAGGCCAAGACCAAACTCCAGTAGACTCTCTTATGAGTCAATAAAGTATGTGAAAAGTTGTTTTAGGTTTTAAGGGCCTGAAGTTACTAGAAAAACTCAAAATGTTACAGCAGCTCTCAACTAGAGGGCTGCTGGAGTTAGATTGCCAAATTGTGCATAAATCCCATTTGAAAATAACTATTAGGTTAATTCTTTTTCTGGAGTTCAGAGGATTCCTAGGAAAAATGTTTGACCATAGGGTTTGGTCTCAGTTTTTATGAAATGAAAATGGCACAT
>BJCO01751139.1:0-10136 GCA_018326465.1 Flaveria floridana | reverse complement strand
TTGGTCCTGTGGCATACAAGTTAGAATTACCTCAAGAATTAAGTGAAGTGCATAACACTTTTCATGTGTCTAACCTCAAGAAATGTCTAACCAATGAAACCTTAGAGGTACCAATTCAAGAAGTCAAAATAGATAGGACACTTCATTTTGTGGAAGAACCAGTAGCCATTGTAGGAAAAGAAGTAAAGCAGTTAAGAAGGAATAGAATCCCTATAGTGAAAGTTAAGTGGAATGCAAAGAGAGGACCAGAATACACATGGGAAAGAAAAGATGAGATCAAGAAGAAATACCCCCACTTATTCAGAGGTAATGATCAGATAAGTTTTTCTAAAGTTTAAGAAATCACACTTCAAGGAATTTCGGGATGAAATTCTTTTAACAGGGGGAGAATGTGACAACCCTAAAATTTTTATTATAGTATTATGTCAAAATATATAAATTATGCACTTACATATATATTTTATTTCTGGCATATACTCTACATGTATGTATATATATATATATATATAAATTATACTTATAATTATCTATATTATGGATATTATTTGGAAACTCACGATATTATTCCATGTGTATTTGATTGTTGTGCATATGTATATAAAAAATTTACGTGTGTATGTTTGCATGCATGTGTACATATATGAGTTCTACGTGTGCATGCGTGAGTATATATTTAAAAGGCACATGATTAATTATGTTTGTATGTATATAGCCTAACCATGCATGCATAGGCAATGTAAAATGTATATGTACCTAAAAACTATGATAGTTACAAATACATAATAAATTAAAGTTTAACCAAATCCAACCAAATATCACAACACAAGTTAACATTAAATGAGCTTAACAAATCAAATCTTAATGCACCTTAATCCTTTTGTTTACACTTAGCTTAAGGATTTATGGAAATTATTAGCACCTTTTGGCTAACAATAATACAACCACCAAACAGTCATGTATCTTCACATGGAGCATCATTATTACAAAATAAAATGTGGCAATCCCAAAGTTATTCTCGGCCCCTAAGCTTACACCAAGCCTTCACCACCAATTGCCACATAACACAGCCTACCTAGACACCTCACCTAATAATCATTACTAAAGAAAATACGATTAAACTCCTAGTAAGCCTCCGAAGCCACAAGAACCCTTGGAATATATCTCAACACTATAACTTTCGGCTCATATGCATCCTCATCATTGGCCATGGACACTAAGATACTTAGGAGTATGACACCTCAACAAGTTAACATTATTACTAGGTGATAAGGTGGCAACTTCTTGGCTTAACCATGTGTTAACCGCCACCTCCAACCATTCGGCTACAAGAACTCCCGAAAGCATTGCATCCTTACACCTTCCAAACACTAGAATCAACTCTTGACCTATGGAACCTAAACAACCACAACCGCAACCCACCACAATCACAACCACCATACAACCACGATCACCACACCTTCACCCCTCGCCCCCCCCATAACCGTGACCATCACCAACATCACCATCATCAACCGTAACCTTACACCACCTTGTTCTTTCTACCTCTCGGTTTTACAAGCAAGACAAGCATCCAAGAACTCAAGACACCCTCCTCTCTCATTACAAAGGTTTAAAAATCTTTTTAATATACTTAAGATATCAATACTTACATATGTGTTTATAATCACATATAAACTGTTTTGGTACATGTATATGTACAAAAACTAATCTTAATAAATTTTTAAAACCTTAATATCTATCAAGAACCAGTGATAAAATCAGAAAACTTGACAAAAAGATATATTTTTGAATTAATAAGAATTTACCTTGAAATATGAAGAAAAATAAGTAAAAATACTAGATAAATTGAGATTGTGGGAATAAACATTGTAGAATCTTTAGAAAATATTAACTCATTATTCTGTAAATTTTAGTAAAAATATAGTTAGTAAAATAATTTATACAAATTATTTAAAAATAAAGAAAATACTTAAAAATACAAATAATTCGGGAAAATTCTGGAAAAATCACAGAATGACTCCTTTGAAGTTTAAAAGCTCTAGGAATTATTTGGTATTTTATTTCATTACTATGTTTGAAATATGAATTTTTAAGTGATCTGTAGTAGAAAAATATAAATAAATAATTAACCAGTACCATAAATGGTGAAAAATTCACTGAAGCTATGATCAATCAGATTTTATATATGGTATAAATTTTATAATTTTTAGAGTTATTTAACTATTTTTCATGAATTTTAGGAATATTATGAAATTTACAGAAAACAATCTGTTGTGAATTGGACATCATAAATTTTATGAGATAATGTAAACTGCTAAGATAATGCTCTGTAAATTTTTGGTAATTTTTTAGCAAAAGTAACTATTTTTGGTGATTTTTAGAGACATTGGAATAATTATAACAAATTATATATAGTGAAATAAAAGTTGAGAATTTTATGGTGAGGTTAGATGATTATTTCACAGCTAAACCTTAAAAGGTTGTTATATCTAAGGTTCTAAAAATTTTAAAAGAAATTTTTATCTAACTTATATATTATTTTATAGGTTATCATTTGGAGACACGGTGAGACTCATAGCCCCATTTTGACATTTTGGTATTTGTAAAGTTTTTGGGAGAAAAAGCATACCGGTTATGTTGATACATTATTTTTGAAAATATTTTTGAGACTTACTGTCATTTGTGATACAACCATTAATTCGAATGAGGAACTGTCTGATAATATTAGTAGCGCTACTTAAGAGAATATTTGCACCAACAGAATGAGTGTTGCAATGCTATTTTCCTGCACCTAACCGAATGAGGGTTGAGATGTAATATTATCTGATTTGTGAATTATTTCGTGATAGTATGATTATGTATGTGAACAGGTTTGGTTGTAATTGGTGCATCAATAATATGTTTTGTTTGGATATAAACCTATAATCTCACCAACTTTTTGTTGATTATTTTAGTATGCTTTTTCAGGTAAAAATGACTAACAATATTGATTTTTCCTTTGACGTCTACAACGGATGGGGAGAAGTGGTCGGGCGAGTTTGTGTGAGCTAAACGCTTAACATCTATGATGGAAGTGTGGTAGTACATGCACACTTTCATCGTACTTAAAGATGTTAGTTAGTTAATATGTTGTAATAAAGATGTCAAATTTTGATATTTTTATGTGTAATGATGTAATCTGGAATGTATATATGAATGAAATATGTACTTTATGTTTTATTGTTGTTGTGATTTAATTGTTGTAATCAATTGTGTTCTGAGCACCAAGTCACATCCAAAACTATCGCTTCACGCTTCCGCCGGGATGTGACATACAGGTAGTTTGGGTGGTTGTGGTGATGAAGTTGATATGGGTACTGGTGTAGGCTCAGGTGTGTAGGGTTCAGGTTTGATGGTGACAGGTGAGGGAATTGGTTCAGGTTGGGGTTGAGAGGTTGGTTTGAAGGTCATCCCCTGTACCCTTCTATACATCTCCTTTTTTTCCCATACGAATGTCAGCCTTGATTTCGATGACAATTCGTTGGAGTGTCTTTTTAGACATAGGTCCCACCTACCTGCCAGAGAAGCCATGAGCCCGGAGATAGTCTTTTATCCAGGCTTTTTCACCTATCTTCTTGGCAGCAGTGACCCTATCTTCTTCTTCTTTCTTCTTCTTCTCCTTCAATCTTTCTTTTGCAGCTTTTTTTCTCTCTTTCTCCATTTGATCCTGCTCTTTTTTGAAGAACCATATGATCGTATCATTATCATGTGGAGATAGTTCTTGAAGAGAGAAACCTCTGGAGGTTAGGAAAGATATCCTTTCCCTCCGGAGCTGCAGTTCAGCTTCCCTCTATTTTCTTTCTCTTTCCTCTTCTAAGGCCAACCTTGCTGTTTCTTTCTTTCGTTCAATCTACAGTCTGGTTGCCTTTTCTAGCTCTACTAACTCCTCTAATGGTAGCAGGAGTATGTCTTAATTGGCAGCTCGAAGCATTATGAGCTTGTCAATAATCTCTTCTCTTCTTTTGATATTGACTTCCTCCTGATTGGCTGCAGCTACTTTGGAACTAGCAGCTAGCAACTTCTCAGTTGGAAGTCTACCTTTTCTTATAAGTTTTTCAATCTTCTCCTCCTCCTCAAGCTCTTCCGCAGTCATTTTCTTCTTTACTTTATCAACTTTGGAAGTGCTTGACTTTGGTGGTTCTTGGATGGAGGGTTCAGATTGAGATAGAGGTAGTGAAGTTGTCTGAGCTAAGGGTTGGTTAAGAAAGTCCTCACTATTCACCTCAGATGTAAGCTCAAGAATTGCATCTGTGATGATTAGATCCTTGGACAAGGGAAACAATCCTTCCACAACTTCTATCTTAGCTTCGAAAGATTCAGATTGTTCTTCCGAGGCTTTGACCTCAGCTTCGAAAGTTTGAGGGAGTGCACTATCTGTCCTAACTGTTTCAGTTGCTGGGCCATCAGTCCTCCTTTCCCGTTTGAATTTAATCTTAGGTTCTATTTGGACCTTAGGTTGACCTACTTCTTCCTCAGTGGTAGAAGGTGCACTTAGCCTCTACAGCTCTTCAGCTCCAAAGTATATCATAGCCATATCAGGACTAGGCTGTTCTAGAGAAGATCTCAATAGAAATTGAGAAAAGAGTCTATAGAGATCTCTGAGCATCCTTGAGTCTATTTGCAGTATGGCTTGAGATGGCTCAGGAAAGATAGTTGTAATGAGAGCCAAAGAAGTTGAAGTTTGGCTCTGTGGTTCCTTAAATGTTTGTCTTTTAACACTATCCCCCTTTTTGGTAGCATCATCTTGAGAGCTAGATGAGCTAGAGGAAGAGCTCAAGGAGACCTGAATAGGTACGTGCCTAACAGATCTCTCAATCTGTTTCTCAGCTAGTTGAGCCTTGAGATTGTCAATCTTAAGTTGATGAGTGGCAGACCTATCCTCTAAAGTTCTAACCTTTGATTCAAGGATTGAGACTTTAGATAGTAGGTCTTTAAGGGTGAGTTACAGTCTTCCCTCATCTTCTTTTGAAGAATCATAGGGAGATGAGGTAGCATACCTAGTATGTTCAGCCTCACCACCAGATATGGTTTCTTGGCACTCTGGTTTCCCTTGCTTAATGATGTCTCTTTTAGAGTCATCAATAGACATGGTTGCCGCAGATTCAGTCTCAGAGATGTTACCACTTCCCTGAAGATCCATTAAGGCAACTTCAGTAGTGGCAACTTAATCTGCATGAGTCCCCTCCACATCAGTGGGACTCACCTTAGTAATGCCTTGCTGATGGGGGCTAGAGATAAGAGGTCTCTCAAGGCTCTGTTGATCCTTAAAACTGTGTTGTGGATCAACTTCATTGCCATGAAGAGACGTAATCTCTTTATTAGTTCTCAACAGAAGGTCAGTATAGGATATAGAAGTTAAACCTACTAACCTGGGACCTTGGTTAATGTCTAAAGGCATTGAGCCTATGGCAGGGCTGTCCCTTTATGGCTTCTCAGGGGGGTGTAGAGACTCACTCTGAGGGCTGTTAGCTTGGGTGTCGGGCTCATGGGTTTGAGACTGAGGAAACTCAAAACCCATATTAAGGTCAATTATGAAGGATGGTGAGACCTCAGTTTGAGTGGGAGCCCCTTTTGGATTGAATACGAGGGGATTGTTCAATCAGAGTAGATTGAACAAGGGTTCGTTTGGGGCTTCTTTGGTGCGTGATTTTGATGGGGTGAGAAGGAAGCTTTGGCAGTGTGAGGGTAGGTGCTAGTGTAGGTTCATCACCTGTGGGGTTAACAAGGATGTCACCAGGAGCTATTTGCTCAGCCATACCTGGAAGCAAAGCAGTATGTCTTCCGGTGAAATTGGTGGACACTTTCTTTAGAATTTTAAAGATGGTCGGCTTCATCTGAGGAATAGTTAGAGCAGCTACACAGACAAGCTGACTCTGTTCCAGCTCACAATTGATTAAGTGCTAAAGAAACCTGGGATACATGAAGAACGTCTCCCGCTGAAGGTTTCCCATGAGATTGGTCAGCACAAATCTTGAATAATTGAAGCGAAGTCCTCTCACCATTCCATGAACTAGGCACCCTAGTTCGTATTGGATTTGATCCCAGCCCCCAGACTTGTTGGATAAGCAGTGAAGAACGATATGCAGCAGGAATTTCCAGTTGTAAGAGAAATTAAACTTTTAAACTGTAGACCTGCTAACATCCCCGCCATATCCTATTTGGATGTAAGTGTTGTGCAAATCTGTTTTAGGGAAATCTGTGGGTGCACCTTCATCATGAAGCTCGAGATGCTCCCTGATGAGTTGTTCAGTAATGACTAACTCCAGGCCATAGATGCTCGACCTTATTACTCGAGCCCCATTCGCGGTTTCAATCTGACTATTTTCCCAGAATTCCGCCATATGATTTGAGTAAATGGTAGGGTTAACAGTCAAAGCGGTGTAGTAAGAAGATTGGGTAAGAAAGGAAATGATATCAGAGAAGTCAGCATCTCTAGAAGAATCAAGTAAAGCGACTTGATTGTGCTGAGGGTTAAGTGCCATTGTTTGAGCTTGGGTAAATTGAAAGTGAGGGAAATTTTTAAGGCAGTAAGATTTTAGGAAGAGGATGAAAATGAAGCGGTAAGGTCATTTTTTATTTAAATATTCCGACATCATTAACACAATCTTTACCTTTTACAGAGTGGGGCCTAAAAGATTTTCGTTGTACAGTAAGGTCTTTCTTCCGAGTATAAATCATTTCCGAAGGTAATTTATCTTCTGAAGGCAGCTTCTTACTTTTGAATGTAGAATTGTATTTCTTAGAGTAAACACTACTTTCGAGAGTAAATTCTACTTCCGAGAGTAAAGATTGCTTTCATAATGGAGAGTTTTAATAAGTATCAGAAGTAGATCTGATATGTAATCAATTGCTTTTTCCGAGACTGAAAACTCTTCCAAGAAGAAAAATTATCCTGAAGGAACTTGCTTCAGAAGATAGGAAAATATCTTCCGAAGGTTAATTTTTATTCGGAAGGATTTAGACTTGGTGAAAATTTCAGAGTGAGACCTTTTGTAACAGGGCTTAGATTGTATTGACATATTATATTACATATTCTAAAAGGTTTTCCAAAAGTGATAGACTATTCAATGTTTATCATCCCAATGGCTGTAATGAGATACTTAAATTTCTATTCATCAAAAGCTTCGGTGAACAAGTCACCATATTGTTCATTGAGTCAACTTTGATTAGCTTAATTAGATTTTTCTTATGAATATCTCTAATGAAATGATACCTGATATCAATATGCTTTGTCTTGGAGTGCTTTATAAGATTTTCAGTGATGGAGATAGCACTGTTGTTGTCAATATGGATAGGAGTGCTCACAAAGTTGAATCCATAGTCTAACATCTGGTTCTGAATCCATACCAGCTGAGCATAGCAACTTGCAGCAGCAATGTATTCAGATTTAGCAGTTGATGTAGATACACAGGATTGCTTTTTGCATTGCCATGAAATGATCCTTCCACCAAGAAATTGACATCCCCCAGATGTTGATTTCTTGTCAATGTTGCAGCCACCATAGTCACTGTCAGAGTATCCATAGAGATTGAAATTATTGTTCCTTAGATACCAGAGACCTAGTTTAGGTGCTCCTTTGAAGTATCTGGGGATCCTCTTGGCAGCAGCTAGGTGAGACACCTTTGGAGCAGCCTGGTATCTTGCACAAATGCAAGTTGCAAACATGATATCAGGTCTACTTGCTGTGAGATACATCAGAGAACCAATAATTGCCCTATACTGATGTTGATAAGTATCCTCCCCCTTAGAGTCAGGACAGAGGTTATGGTTTTTGGGTATGGGTGTCTTGGCTGGCTTACAGTCTTTCATATCAAATCTTTCTAGGATGTCTTTGACATACTTGGATTGATTGATAAAAAACCCTTCCTTCAGTTGTTTCACCTGAATTCCAAGGAAAAAGTCCATTTTCCCATGGAACTCATCTTAAACTTCTTCTTCATGATGCTTTCAAAGTCTTTACACATTTGGTTATTTGAGGAGCCAAATATGATGTCGTCGACATAGACTTAAACAAGCAGGATATCCTTTCCAGACTTCTTTATAAAAAGAGTCTTATCAATGGTACCTCTGGTGTAACCATTTTTCAGGAGAAATTGAGACAAAGTCTCATACCACAGCCTAGGTGCTTGGTGCAGCCCATATAGAGCTTTATCCAATTTTCACACATAGTTAGGGTGCTGTGGGTCTTCAAATCCTGGAGGCTGCCACACGTAGACTTCTCTATCTATGTCCCCATATAGAAAGGCATACTTGACATCAAGTTGGTAGACAGTGAAATTCTTGAATGCAGTATAAGGAAGGAAGATCCTAACTGCCTCAAGTCTTGCAACAGGTGTAAAGACATCAGTATAATCGATTCCTTCCTCTTGAGTGTATCCTTGAACCACCAGTCTTGCCTTGTTCTTGATAACCACGCCTTTATAATCTCTCTTGTTTCTGAAAACCCATTTAGTGCCTATAGGTACTTGACCAGATGGTAGCGAACATAGGTTCCAAACCTTTTGTCTTTTGAATTGAAGCAGCTCCTCTTGCATCGATTCAATCCAGCTGCTATCTTTTAAGGCATATTATACCTTCTTGGGTTCCATTTGAGACAAGAAGCAGGAGTACAAGCAGACATTCCCATGACGAGTCTGTCCTCTTATTCACACGCCTTCAGTGACATGCCCTATGATATTTTCAGCTGGATGAGTGTTATGAATCCTTAGTCGAGGAATCACTTCCAGTTGCAAAGATAAGTCCAGATTAGACATATTTTGCTCAAGAGCTAGAACACTTCATCCAGTTGCTGTTTCAAACTCATTCAATAAGGACTGATTGAATGAATAAGAAACATTACTATTTGTTGACTGTGGAGCAGCATCAATAGTTGCCTGTTCCTTCAAGATGCTACTTCTATCAGCTTGGTGTTGTACAGTGTCACCTGGTGAGTTTTGAGGATCAGTAAGTGAATCACTGGTTGAAGTTTTACTATTCCTTGAGATAGTTACACTATCTGATCTGTCAATAGTGGTAGCTTGATTATTTATATCCCTTGGAGAATTTGGAAGAGGTCTGGGCAGCTCAAACAAATGTTTAGCATCAGATTCATTTTGAGCACCTGTTTCAGCTGAAACATTCTCACAAGATGGTTTATAATAGTTTGGAAACAATTCTAAGTCAAAAATATGATCAGGGCCATTCCCCCTAACACAAGGAGTGTGCTTATTTACAACTATATTGGAAGATTCCTCAAATTGTTGATTCTTAATGTTGTATACTATATAAGCTTTAGAGCTTGAATAGTATCCAACAAAGATAGCATCATCTGACTTTTTAGCAAACTTTGCTAAATTGTCTTTTATGTTAAGTATGGTACACCTGCTGCCAAAGGACCTTAGAAAGCCAATGAACGGTGGTCTCTTGTTCCATAACTTATAAGGGGGTTTTCCATGGGTCTTGACAATAAGAAATCTGTTCTGCACATAGCATGCAGTGCTGACTGCCTCTGTCCAGAAAGTTAGAGGCAGCTTTGAATCAGCTAACATGGTTCTTGCAGCCTCAATAAGTGTCCTATTCCTTCTCTCAGCAACATCATTTTGTTAAGGAGTTCTATAAGCACTATATTGTCTGGCAATCCCTTTTGAGTTACAAAATAAGTCAAGAACTTGATTCTTAAACTCAGTCCCTTAATCACTTCTGATTATTTTTACCTTGTGATCAATTTGATTTTCTATCTTAAGAATAAAAGAGTTTAGAGTTTCAGTAGTTTCATCTTTAGTTCTTAAGAAGAATGCCCAAGTAAATCTAGTAAAATCATCAACTATCACAAGGCAATATGATTTCCTTCCAATGTTCATTATACTTATGGGTCCGAAAAGATCCATGTGCAATAAGTGTAATGGAGTAGTAATTGAGTTAACTTCTTTGGATTTGTGAGATGCCCTATGTTGCTTTCCTTTCAGACAAGCAGCACAATTGTCTTTACAGAAAAACTCCTTTTTAGGCATACCATGTACCAAGTTATTTTTAGCTAATTTATTCATTATCTTAAAATTTACATGACACATACGTTTATGCTAAAGAGTTGACTCATCACTATTTGCTTTGGAAAGAAA
>BJCO01751075.1:0-13229 GCA_018326465.1 Flaveria floridana | reverse complement strand
AGGAGTCATCCAATATAGTTGTAAATGAGCACACTTCTTGTGTTAAGGGAAATGGTCCTGACCATATGTTTAACTTAGAATTGTTTCCCAACTATTCTAAACAATCTGGTGAGAATGTTTCAGCTGGAACAGGAACTCAAAGTGACTGATGATGATCAAATATTTGAGTTGCCCAGACCCATTCCAAATTCTCTAAGAAGGAGTGAAGAACAAGCTCCCACCACTGCAAGTACTAAAAGTCTGAATCTCTCAGGAAACAATGGAGCTTCAACCAGTTGTCAACTGAATGAGCATCAAGTCACTTCAGATGACAACTCCATTTCTCAACACCAAGCTGATAAAGATAGCTATCTGGAAGAACAGGTAACTGATGATACTATCTTACAATAGAATATTTTTTATGATGTTAATCATTCATTCAATCAATCTTCATTGAATGAAAGAGAAAATTCAGCTGGAACCAATGTTAACAATGCTGATATGAATCACTCAAATCTGGATCTATCTATACAACTAGATGTTATTCCCGGAATCAGGATTCATAACACTCATCCAGCTGAAAACATCATTGGAGATGTCTCAGAAGGTGTGAGGACTAGAAGACAATCTCACAATGAGAATGTCTGCTTGTACTCATGCTTTCTCTCTTAAATGGAACCTTAAAAGGTAGAAGAGGCTCTCAAGGATAATAATTGGGTTGAATCAATGAAAGAGGAATTTCTTCAATTCAAAAGGCAAAAGGTGTGAAATTTGTGTCCACTACTACCTGGTCAAGTTCCCGTTGGTACAAAGTGGGTGTTCAGGAACAAAAAGGATGATAGAGGTTTGATTATCAAGAACAAAGCTAGACTTGTAGTCCAAGGATACACACAAGAGGAAGGAATAAATTACACTGAGGTATTTGCACCTGTTGCAAGACTTAAGGCTGTAAGAATCTTTCTTGCTTTTACTGCATCCAAGAACTTCACAGTGTATCAACTTGATGTCAAATGTACATTTTTGTACGGGAACATCGACAGAGAAGTCTATGTGTCAACCACCTGGCTTTGAAGACCCACAACACCCCCACTATGTGTGCAAATTAGATAAAGCTCTCTATGGGCTGCATCAGGCACCAAGGCTGTGGTCTGAGACGTTGTCTTAATTTCTCCTGAAGAACGGCTACACCAGAGGCACCATAGATAAGACATTATTCAAATGAAGATTAGGGAAGGACATGTTGCTTGTTCAAGTCTATGTTGATGATATCATATTTAGTTCCTCAAATGACCAAATATGTAAAGACTTTGAAAGCATAATGAGAAAGAAGTTTGAAATGAGTTCCATGGGAAAGATGGATTTCTTCCTGGGAATTCAAGTGAAGTAGATGGAAGATGGCTTCTTCATAAATCAATTTAAATATATCAAGGACATTTTAGAAAGATTTGAGATGAAAGACTGTAAGCCGGCTAAGGCACCTATACAAAGAAATCACAATTTTTGTCCTAACTCCAAGGGGGAGGATACTGATCAACATCAGTACAGGGCAATCATTGGATCACTAATGTATCTCACTAAAGCAAACCTGATATCATGTTTGCTACATGCATATGTGCAAGATATCAAGTTGCTCCCAAGGTTTCTCACCTTATCGCTGCCAAAAGGATACTTAGATACCTCAAAGGAGCTCCTAAACTAGGCCTTTGGTATCTAAAGAACAAAGACTTCAACCTGTATGGTTATACTGACAGTGATTATGGTGGTTGTAACATCAACAAGAAATCCACATCAGGAGGATGTCAATTTCTCGATGGAAGGATCATCTCCTGGAAATGTAAGAAGCAATCATGTGTCTCTACATCAACTGCTGAGGCTGAATACATTGCTATAGCTAGTTGATGTGCTCAACTGCATGGATTCAAAATCAGATGATAGACTATGGCATCAACTTCATGGAGACTCCTATTCACATAGACAACAAGAGTGCTATCTTAATAACTGAAAATCCAATCAAGCACTCTAAGAAAAAACATATCAACATCAGATATCATTTCATTAGAGATATTAATAAGAAAAATCTGATCAAATTGGTTAAAGTTGACTCAAATGAACAATATGCTGATTTGTTCACCAAAGCTTTTTATGAAGAAAGATTTAAGTATTTAATTACAGCTATTGGGATGATAAATCTTGACTAATTATTTCGTATAGAATGTTAAGTCAAATGTGTCTATTTACAACTTAATCCTGTTACAAAAGGTATTTCTTCAAAAATTTTGAAATATAAACTCTTCCGAAGAGAAATTTACTCTCGGAAAATAGTCCTAATCTTCTTTCGAAGGAAAATTCCTCTAATCCAGACAAAGAATTATGTTTGGGAAGAAAATTTGATCATAGATCAACCTTCTTCCGAAGGAAACTTTCTACTTCTATGAAACCACATTTTCCCTTCAGAAGCAAAATAGTCTTTATGACAGATTTTGCTTCGGAAGCAAAATTGGCTTCGGAAGATCGTCAGGAGAGAGAAACCTTAAAGTTCTCTCGGAAGCAGATATTGTCGGAAGAATACTTTAAAATTGTAATGGAAATATTTGGGTCCCACTCTGCAAAAAGTAAGATTTTGTAGAAGATTGTTGGAGTATTTTGAATAAAACATCCTTACCGCCTCTGTCAAATCAAGCCGCATAGTGTCATTTCACCTTATCGGTTTGATCTTTTACTCCATATTTGTCACACCCTGGGCCCAGGTAGGGTGGGAAGTCACACACTAGCATTAACATATGGTAGCAGAAACAAACCATCATAAGAGCTCAAAGGAGAGAATATCACATGGCATAAATCATTAAAGAAAAGTCCAGACTAGATACAAGTCTAGTCCGAATTACAAGTGTTTAAGTCATCATTTCAAAGTGTTTTCATCAATAACAAAAGTAAATTGTTTTAAATGTTTTCAGAACATAATAAGCCAATGCCATGGGTCATGGTGCTAAGTTAAGGCCTTCTACACAGCTAGACATCCATCACGGGTTACCTGAAACATGCTCAAAAGAAATTTGTGTCAACTATAAAGTTGGTGAATTCTAGTGCTTAACGTTTAAAATCAAAAGGATCAAATAAAATCCTCATTTTATTTAAAAGAAATCATAGTTTCAATATTGTGGGGGATCACAATCAACCCTGCACTCAGTCCCGGCTAGCCTCTTCTAAAATTGTGTTTTACCGGTTAATCCCGAAGGAAGAACTGAGCCTCAAACCAGTGTACCATACCTGCCGGACGGTTCACCATAGTTTCTTATATAAACCTATCACATTCCATAAATGATCCCTCAGGATCTCAGTAGGGTACCCTTCCTAAACGGAAGCCACTGTGTGTGGGGGATTCCCCAAATAGATCTATCCATAAAAACAAGCGGTTCACAAAAGAATTAATGATCGTGTTATAAGCATCAGTAGGTAACCACAATTCCCACATACAATCACCAAGTAAAGCACAGATATAGTTCAATTATGCTAGAGCATGCTTCATCCCAAAATATTAGTAAAAAGGGGGATCACTTGAACTCACCTTAAAGTTCAAGCTAATATTCATCATGTGCCGGGGAAGTCTCAAGCTAATATTCTTCGTGTGCCGGGGAAGTCTCAAGCCTAGCACCCTACCATTAAAAATAAGTGGTAAGCTATTGGTCCTAAACTTATATAATGTGTACTAGGTGTGCCAAGGAGTTGGTTGTCAGATTCGGCGTTGATTCGTTAAGGATTGTATGAAAAGTTCCCTTTTATGGAAAGTCGTGGTTTCTTATGTAATTAAGGATTTCTACACCATTAGTTAATGATACAAGTTAAATAGAGTTTTTCAAGTGTTTAGTAGCTTCACATGAGTCGGTTATGGAGTTTGGTAGGATTTTACAGTTTAGTCCCTCAAGTTTCAAAATTAACAATTTCTACCCCAAAGTTTGTTTTCTTGTACTTAATGACTTTTATGACCAAAAATCAGGTTCTTGAAGTTAGATAACTCATTTTAAGTAAGTGTACACTAAAATAACTCATTTTAAGTAAGTGTACACTAAATTTTCAGAATGTAGGTCCGGTTTAATATCCATAGGTCTTACATTCCCGGTTACGGTAAAACCGAAGGTTGTTAACGGTTAAGTGTGAATTTCCATATTTTGAGTCTTAGACCATTAAATATCATTTTAAGGACATTTTTATAGGTTTTTAATCTTTTGATTATGAAATTTTAGCCTCTTATAGTTGAAAGCCTCGTTTTTATGTTTAACCTAGTAAAACTCGTTTTTACCCGAATTTGACCGTTTAAACGCTTGTTTGACCAATATTCCAACTCCTTTAGATTTTATAACACTTAACTTACTGAAATAACATGTTTTTCATGGATTTTGGTTTTATACCATAGTTTCTTGGATTTTTCTCAAAATGTCACCCGGTTAATACCCGTTTTAGTTAAAAATACCATTTAACTTATCTTTTGACCACTTAATCAACAAATCTAGTCCATAGAACTTTGTTAACCATTTTTGAGCCTGGAATTATCTTTAAAAAGTTTAAAGTCTTAGCTCTCTTATTTTAAGTCGTTTTACCATGTTTCGGGTCCCGAACATGACCAAAAATGCCTAGTTTCATCATGACTTATATTTTCGGCCATTAACCACACATCATACACTAAATTTTACCCAAAAACTTCTGAAATAATGGTCCTAACCGACGGTTAAACCGTTCAACACAACAACAAGTCATCAACATGGAGATTATGCCTTATTCGACCATTGCACGTGTAAATCATCATTATTTGTGTTCAAACATTCCCAAATCCTTATATAACATTCAAAACAGATTGTTAGGGGTCCTATGAGTCATTAGAAAGTATGTTACAAGCGTGAGTTTTGGTGGTTAGCAAGTCATAAGGTTCGAAATAACAAAATCACCCCAAAAGAGGGTTTTCTAGGTGTAACTCGTGTTACACCTATAGAATGACTTATCTAACGAGTGAGATACCTTCAAGAACATGAAAAGCTCTTCAAGAACAAGGTGGTATCAACAAGTTTCTGTTAGATATAAGAATGGTAAGATCTTTGAGTAAAAAATGAAGAAAACACATGAAATGACCATTTTCGGGTGACATGAAGCTTACACTTGGTGTTGTTCATGGTTTGGAGAGTGTAGATAGAAAAGAATGGTCTGGAAACCCTTGGACAAGGCTGGAGAATCTCAAAAAAGTGCTGGAAAACCACGAGCTTGCAAGATCCAAGTACCAAAAGCTTCACAAACCTTCACTTCCTTGCGGTTTGAGCTTGGCCGATGGTGATGATGATGTTGTTCTCGAATATGAGCTAAAAGAAGAGAGGATTTTGGTGTATGGGGAGAGTTTTTATGCTAGAGAAACCGATAGAGAGGAGAAGAGAGTGAGAGGAAGTGAAGTGTTGCATGTATGGAGAGTGGGTAGAAGAGATGGTGGTGTAGAAGAGGAGAGATTGGTAGGGAGTGGGGCGGCCGAGTTTGACCTCTTGTGAGGGTTTTTGATTTAAATTTTAATTGGTAAATAATATTATGTGTAGTATTATTTTGTAGTGTGTAGTATTTAAGGTGGTAAGTTTTTAGTTAGTTGTTTAAGTGTTATGCATGAACATGCATGCATTAAGCTGAAAATTTATGTGTTGATACACATGTTAATTGTGTTCAATTATAATTTAATTGAATGGTTGACTAATTGACTCTCTCGAAACACTAAGTCTTCTAAGTTAAAGCTTGAACTAGCTAAGAGGTCACAAAAAGTCACATAAAATAATAAAAATGGTACTAATATCAAATGACGATTCTAATGCTATTGATAATATTAGGATGATACAATCATTAATATTTAATAAGATGGTAATGATGCAAGTAAATTAGGGTTGGAATTATGACCTAGAGGTCAGTTATCACAATATTTAAAGAACTCCAACTCTCTTTTATACTTTCTATACCACTGTCAAAACCCTAGCCTACTGTTTTCACTGTAATCTTCAAGCTTGAATCTTCTCCTTCTCAAAATTCCAAAACAATGGCTCTAAACCTGCAACATAACCAAGTTGTTATCCTTAATTCATCTACGGATAGTGACTTTGCTCAAATCATCCAGTTCCTCACATAATCCATATACCTTCCCACTCTCACAATAAACCCTACCATCTACTCTAACCATATGTCTGATTTCTGGACAAATGGTCAAAATGAAGTCATCAACAATGAGAGGGTAATTCATTCGAGAGTCTATGGACAAGAGATAGTGGTGAGTGAAACCACTATCAGGGAACATTTGGAGCTTCATGATATTGGAGCTCCAACTGAATTTCCAAGGCCTGATTTAGAAGACACCTATGTTCAAATGGGATATGGAGGTGATGTCAATTAGTCCACTATCTACAAATTCAACTTCTCCTATAACTAGAAGTATTTACTACACATTGTCCTTCATAGTCTGTCTAATAAATCAGGTGGTTGGGATCAAATCCCCTATGAACTAGGTTGTTTAGTTCATGGGTTGGTCAAAGGCCTGAGGTTCAACTATTCCAGGTTTGTTCTAAATAACTTGAGTGGAAATCTCATCAAGAATACATTCTACATGTATCCTCGGTTTATTCAGTACTTCATTAACTGTGAACTGGACCTGGATAAACTAGAATATAAAGATATTCTAGTGGTTCCTCAAATGCGGCCGGGTATCTTCCAAATGCTGAAGAAGATATCCACCAATTTCACTGGAAGGTTCACTCCTCTGCTTCCAGGTATGCTTGAGCCCATGGCTCCTGGTGACATCCCTGTTAAACCAACAGGTGATGAACCCATACCAGTAATCACTACTCCACTTCAAAAGGCCTCCTTACCTGTCAAATACTTTTACCAAAGACGTCCCAAGCAAACCCTTGTTCAATCTAATCTGATTGAACAAGCCCCCTCTGTTCAGCCCAAAAAGGCTAGAGTGGAACACAGGGCTCCCATTTAGCCTGAGGTCCAACCTTCCCCTCTAATTGACCTCAATATCAGTGTAGAGTCTCCTCAGTCTCAACCTGATAAGCCCATCACCCAAACCTCAATCCCTTAGGATGAGTCACAATACTCTCCTGAGCAACCAAAAAGGGACAGCCACATCACTGACTATGAGTCATTAGATGTTGACCAAGGTCCTGGGTCATTAGGGACACCTACCATATCCTTCACTAACCTTTTAACCCAAACTGATAAGGATTTCATGTTTCCTCAAAGCTATGAAGTTGAACTATCACACTTATCTCTAGATCAACAGAGCCAAAGGAAACCTCTGATCTCTGACCCACATCAGCAACCAATAACTGAGGTGAGTCCTACCAGTGTACAGGGGACTCATGTAGGCTCAGCTCCCACTACTAAGAGTCTCTCATTGAGCTCTCAGTACAGTGGTAACATCAATGAGACTGAGTCTACGGCAACTCTGCCCATTGACATCTCTGAAAGAGATATCCTTGAGCAAAGGAATCAAGGGTGCCAAGAAACCACTACTGGTGATGAGGATGTACATACTAGGTATGTTGTCTCACCTCCCCATGATTCTTCATTTGAAGATGAGGGAAGACTGAAGCTCGCCACTGAGTACCTGCTCTCTAAGGTCTCAGACCTTGAATTCAAGGTTAGGATCTTAGAAACCAGGTCAGCCACTCAGCAACTTAAGATTAAAGATCTCAAGGAAAAACTAGCTGAGACACAGATTGAGAAGTCTGTCAGGCATGTACCAATTCAGGTTTCTTTAAGTTCTTCCTCTAGCTCATCTACTTCTCAAGATGATGCTACCAAAAAGGGGGAGAATGTACAGAAACAAGCTCATGAGGAACCTCAAATTTCTAAGGAACCTCAAATTTCTAAGGAACCTCAATCTTTGACTCTTACAACTTTATCCTCCCTTTTCCCTACACAAAAGCAATCTTCAACTGTTTTCCCACAACCACCTCCTTTGAGTTTTCAAGTGGATCCAAGGATGCTCATCAGCCTTCACAAATTTTTCACATAATTTCTAATGAGCTCCTCACTTGAACAACCATCCCCTGATGTTGTCATAACCTACTTTAGAGCAGAAGAGTTTCAAAGGCTCAGTGCACCACCTACCACTCAGGTGGAAGTTGGTCAACCTAAGGTCACTATGGAACCTGAGATTCACTTCAAAGGGTAAATAGGGACTAATGGCCCAGCAACTGCCTCAGTTGGGATAGATGGTGCAACATTAGTTTCTTCCGAAGCAGAAATTTCAGCTGCGGAAGTAATTGGTGAACTATCATCTCTATCTGATGAACTAATTCTCAAAGAGACCATTTTTTATCTAGCCTCTGAGGTGAATAGTGAGGACTTCCTTACAACTCCTATCCTTCCACAAATACCTCAAGATCAGCCACAAACTTCTCAATCTCATCTTCAGTCCTCTTAACCTCAACCCTCAAAACCAGAATCACCAAAGGAAATATCTCCTCATGATTACAAAGGTAAGAGGAAGATAACTGATGAGGAACTTCATGAGGATGAGAGGTTAAACAAATTAAGAAGAAAGGGTAGACTCCCTACTGAAAAGTTGTTGGTTGCAAGCAACAAAGCAGCAACAACATCTCAGGAGTATATCAATGAAAAGAAGAGGTTGGAGGTAATTGATAGACTCATCAGCCTGAGAGTAGCAAATGAAGAAATGCTACTACTCCCACTTGATGAGCTTATCAAATTGGAAGAGGCAACATTGCTGCAAAAAGAAAAGAAGGATGCAACAAGTAGGGCTAAAGAGGAGAAGGCAATAAAGATGAAAGAAGAAGCTGAGTTAAAGAAAAGGAAGGAGAGGATATCCTTCCTGTGCTCAAGAGGTTACTCTCAGGAGGAACTGAGTCCTCATAAGAATGAGATGATTCTACTTCTTGTCAACAGAGAGCAGGAACAAGTCAGTAAGGAAAGAAAGAAAGCTGCCAGGGAGAAAATAAATGAGAGAAAGAAGAAAGAGGAAGAGGCAAAGCTTGCAGCTGCTAAGAAAGTAGGAGATAAAGCCTGGATGAAGGCTTATCTTAGGGCACATGGCTTCACTGGCAGGCAAGTTGGGCCAACGTCAGAGAAGACCCTACAGTGACATGTCAGTGATATCAAAGATGACATTCGCTTAGGAAAAAGGAAGGAGGTATCTCAGGAGATACAGAGGATGAAACCCAAACCACTACCCACAATAACTGAAACCATCACTGAGCCTATACCCTTCTCTTTCCCCATCAAAACCGAACCCATCACTGAACCATACACCCCTGAACCCACACCATCCACGCTACCACTACCACCTTCCCCTGCCTCTCAACAACCACCATCACTACATATCCTATAATACAAAACACAACCTAAAACTCAATCAATAGCCAAATCATCCTCTAAACTATCCAAAACTCCAACCTTAGAAGAAATAATGGAGATTAAAAGGAGACTCAACAACTGCTCAAAAGTGAGTAGCATCTCTTATGAGGAAGGGTTCATCACATTACAATACATTGATGGATCCTCAAGCTCTCTCACAAGAAATGCCTTCCTAGATCTACCCCGAGAAACTCTACACCAGTCATTCAATCTTCTAGCCTTAAGCTCTAATTCATTAAATCAAGAAGAAAAAAGGCTAAGAAGAAAATTGGTAAGCCTGCTGGACACTAGGAATAGGGATAGACTGCCAAACTTACCCCTCATTCCTAGCAACAAAATAATCCAATGGAGATATGATGAACCTTCTCATAACTTCGTTGTGGAGAGGGAGAATGGAGAGGTAAACAAGTTCAAAGCCTCCTCTCTGCTACACTTAAGTAGATTTGATATTGTTGAGCTAGCAGAGAGACCATTCACCAATCCCTCTAACTCCATGATAGCTGCTCACATCAGAAGATTTATTGACAGCCTTCATATTGCCAAATTAAACAGAAGGAAAGAACTAAAGTGGAGTTAAAAGATGATTAAGGAAGTGTAGTTTTGGTAGCATCAACCTAGGTGGAGTTTGTTGGATATATTGAGGCTGATGCAACCAAAAACAACACTTAGAAGAAATCTGTACAACTAAGAGAAGTCTTCCGAAGGCAATGCTGCAGCTTCCGAAGGAAATGCTGCAACTTCCGAAGCTTCTATGGTGATCTTCCGAAGAGCTTTCAAAGGATGAACTCAGTCTTTCGAGACTTAGAAGATCTCCTTCTGAAGTAAACACTTAGAAGAATGAAGACAAAGTCTTCCGAAGACAAAGCCTAAGAAGAAGCTGTGTTTTCCGAAGTATAAAATGGTGGAAGAACTTATTCTTCCGAAGAAATTTTATCTTCAGAAGAATCACAGTAGGAACTAGTGGACAAAGCATGGTCCGACTGACACTTGCTGCCTACTCTGATTCTTTGCAAGATGCCTTCCACGTTCTTTGGTTGACCTTAGTTTTGTCTACTGTTCACCATTCCTTAGCTAGTACAGCTACCACCTTTAGTTGTTGACCAAAAGGTAAGTCATGGACCTATCATGACTACCTTATCTTTGATAATACTTTATCTAAGATACCCTACCTCTAGCAATGTAGTATTTGCTTAGAAGTAAGTCCCAGCATGTTATCTACGTATAACAAGCTGTAGATAGTAGTATATATAGTCGCTCATTGTAACTTAGTATTAATGCTTCTGCATGAGTCTTGTAATACTTAGTTGAGAGATAATATATACAAGTATCTTGAAAACCACTTCTTGTGTTCTTTACTTATTATATTATTATCAGCCAAGTTCTTGATTCTACATTAATCAAACGAGTGATATTTAACAGTTTGTGAGAAACACTAAGTGATGAGAGAACAATATTGATCCTGCACAATCACCTGGCTTTGCAGATCCAGATCATCCTAATTATGTATGCAATCTTGATAATGCTCTTTATGGCTTGCATCAAGCTCCAAGAAAGTGGTATGAGACATTATCTTAGTATCTCTGTTAGCAGGCTACAAGAGGGGTACTATAGATGAAACACTCTTCGTTAAAGGAATAGAGAATGACTTGACACTGGTTCATGTTTATGTAGATGAAATTATCTTTGGGTCCTAATCCAAAGTTATGTAAAAACTTTGATAAACTGATGAATAATAGATTTGAAATTAATGTCATGGGGGAACTCAATTTCTTTCTCGGAATTCAAGTGAAGCAGGTTGACAATTGCATCTTCATAAATTAGTCAAAGTATGTAGAAGACATACTCACCAGATTCAACTTGACTGAATGTAAGGTTGCAAAGATAACCATAGCCAGAAACCACTCCCTAGGACCCGATCTTGAGGGGGAGTGCATAGATGAACATCTATACAGGGCTATGATTGGGATTTTGGGTCCTTTATGTACCTCACAACCAATAAACCTGATATCATGTTTGCTACATGTATTTGTGCAGGATATCAAGCTAACCCTAAGATGTCACACTTGGTTGTTGTCAAGAGAATTTTCAAGTATCTCAAAGGTGCTACAAGGCCTTTGGTATCTAAAGAATTCTGGCTTCAATCTATATACTTATACAGATACTTACTATGATGGTTGCAACATGATTACAAAATCTACATCTAGGGGATGTCAATTCCTTGGTGGAAGGATAGTCTTATAGCAATGCAAGAAACAATCATGTCTGTTTGTATCAACTGTTGAAGTGAATACATTGTTGTTACAAGCTGCTATGCTTAGGTGCTTTGGATTCCAAATCAGATGCTGGATTATGGATTCAACTTCTAAGAGACTCCCGTCCATATAGATAAAAATAGTGCTATCTGTATTACAGAGAATCTTGTGCAGCACTCAAGGACAAAACGCATCAACATCATGTATCATTTGATTAGAGATAATTTTTAAAAAGGGTTGATAAAACTAGTCAAGGTTAACACAAATGAACAATATGTCGATCTGCTAACAAAAAACTTTTGATGAGCAGAGATTTAAATATCTTGTATCAGCTATTGGGATGACTAACCTTGAGTAGATTTTTTGTAACACCCGGAAGTTTGACTTTTGGAGTGATATGCGACTGAGTCTCAGCCGCATGGAATTCATGCGACTGGAGGACCAATCGCATAATGCTCGGACGATTGAAAGATCAACCGCATGGAACTCATACGACTGAAGTACCAGTCGCATGGTATTCATGCGACTGAAGGTCCAGTCGCCCCTGGACCTCAGGCGACTGAGCTGTAACTATAAAAGAGGAGCAACTCTCTTCTCTTCCCCACACTTACACTTTTAAGTCGGGAGAAAGAGAAGAGAGTGAGAGAACAGAGAAAGAAGAGAAAGAAAGAGAGAACGTGGTGATTCGGGTACGAGATTTGTCGAGTGGCTAGTCAAATCGAAGCTCTTCATCTTATCCTTGATAATGTGAGTTCTAGGACCCCTCATTTACATGTTTTCAAATGATTTTGGGGCTGGATCACATATAAACCCTATTTTTGTAAAGTGTAGGTTTGACCCATTCGGGTGTAATCATGTTTAGTATGCTTAAAGAACGATTTTGGACTTGTATGAGTATGTATGATGTCCTAGTATGATTCCCTAAGGTTTGGGAGGGTTAATTTGGGCTTGAATTAAGTTTAGAAGGGTTTTACAGTCGTATGTCGTGGCTACTGTTCGTGATGAACTCCAGTCAATGCCCAGTTAGGGCTAGGCGACTGAAGGGCCAGTCACACGAATGAGGAACGACTGATGTTCAATCGTACGATTGAGGCTCAGACGCGCGACTGGGGCTCAGTCGAACGACAGGCCATGCGATTGAGGGATTCAGTCGAATAGGTCCATTCGCATAGTAGGTCAGTCGCACAACTGAGGTTTAGTCGCATAGAAGCCAATTCGCATAGTGTTTATTCGTACGATAGGAAGTCCATTTGTACGATTGTATGCCCATTCGCATGACTCAGTCGCATGGAGGCCATGCGACTGGAGTATGTTCAATCGCCCAAATAGGGCTGATGTGAATGAAGAGAGAAGTGTATGTATGACGTATGTAGGCTAAGTATGATGTAGCCTTATATGATGGTAATGACTGATGATTTGTAAATATCGATGTTCCTTGATTTGATGCATGTTTATCTTTCCACGGTTTTACATGTTATCACTCATAAATGATATGAAAGTATTACGTAAAGTAAAGTGAAAGAGTAATAAAGAAAGTGAAGGAACATTAATAAAAGTTAACAAGTCTTGCAAGCTTATACGAGGTACACGACTGTGTGTCGT
>BJCO01751003.1:0-15867 GCA_018326465.1 Flaveria floridana | reverse complement strand
GTTTCAATAGCGTTCCAGAGATTGGTATCCACACCATTTAGATGAATTTCAAATCTTTGCTTCCACTGAGGAAATTCATTAATAGACAGTAGCTTAGGAGGTTTATTATGGTTCCCAATCTCATTTTCCAGTAGCAAAAAGGTTCTGGATCCTTGAGTCCTTTCCTGCTGAGAATGCGAAGTTCTCTGAGTCCATTGTGTCTTAGTCTTTAACTTGGAAGACAAACTGTGTAGGCGACTGAGATGGGCGACTGAGAGGCGACTGGGACAATCATTGTGCGATTGAACTGAGTCGTACGACTGGGCAGGCGATTAAGGCTGTGGTGCGACTGGACAGACCGACTGAGTCAATCGTGCGATTGAACGAGCGATTGAGTTCAGTCGTACGATTGGACTGGACGATTCGAGTTCAGTCGTGCGATTGAGATAATCGTGTGACTGAGACAGCTGAAATCGAGATTTTTCACACACCTTGACCTAAAAACGCAATTTTTGACACCCTAGTCGGCTGCAACTCGAAAAAGACTCAATTTTCCGAACATGCACACGTAAAAACTTGATTTAGAGCAGATTGAAAGGATCTTTTCGCTTAAAAACGTTGAATTTTTCAAAAACAAGATTGAATCCACGAAGAATCAAGAGCCAAAGCTCTGATACCACTTGTTAGGACCGTGTACTTACGGAGTACTAACTGATTCTACGTGAAACCTAATCAAATAGCGCGAAATTCTATTTGATTGGCGATCCAATCAGGGAGAACGTTATCCGGATCAAACCTAACGATGAGAAAACGTTAAGAATGAAGTAGGAATGATCTAAAACGCTCTGTGAAGTTGGAAGGGACGCTCTGTGCGATCTGGGACGGCTAGGGTTGTCAATTATCTACGTATCCTGTTTTTCCACGAATTAAGTGGTATTATAGGTTACAGCTCTCATTCGTACGCCTGATCCAAGCGACTGGCTCATTCGTGCGACTGAGTCATACGACTGAACCATTCGTGCGACTGAGTCAGTCTTATGACTCAATCGTGTGATTGATCCAATCATCTGGTTCAGTCGTGCGATTGGCCCATTCACATGGTCCAGTCGTGCGACTGAATCAGAATACTTAGTTAAACACATTCTTGAACCTTAAATGATTCAGAACATGTCTAACAACTCTATAACCTATATAACATGTTCATATATGCGTGTAACAACAAACACTATTAATAGATATGACATTAAACAATCAATCAACTATTCACTGAAGAGTTTTTCATTACATTGATTCAACATTACATATGTATTACAAGATGAAAGTCTATTACATTTAAGATCACTAGACTAGAACTGGGACATGTGTACCAACACTATGTAACAAAACTGAACTCTGTGAATGTCATAAAATGAACCGAACGTTAACTATGAAAAGCTTGTTTCTGAAAGATAAAAGGATCATGTTTGAGGTGATCAAACGGTTTTTATTTAAAAGGATCACGTCTGAGGTGATCAAATGGTTTTCAGTTAAAAGGATCACGTCTGAGGTGATCAAACAATTTTCATTTAAAAGGATCGCGTCTGAGATGATCAATGGTCATAATGTCATATATCAAAGATAAGTATGGGAAATAGTGGGACAAACGAAGTCAAATTCATAAGTATGGGGCAATCGCATGATTAGACCATTAGTATGAGCCAATCGCACGATTGGACCATAAGTATGAGCCAATCGCACGATTGGACCATAAGTATGAGCCAGTCATACGATTGGACCATGAGTCTTGGACAATCATACGACTGGATCACAAGTATGGCTCAATTGCACGACTATACCATGAAGATGGCCGAGTCACACGATTGGCAAACTCAGTATGAACAAAACGTACGATTGGCTGAATGAGTATATGTCAGTCGTACGACTGAAACTCAGTTGCACATATGAACCATGCGTGTGGGTCCAGTCGCACGACTAAAACTCAAATCAGCATAATAGGAGGGTTCGGTCGGTCGTAGCCCTACACTTTGTTTCAAATTCTCTCAAACTACCGACTAACTAAGGATACCTTTTCAAATTTTTCTATGTGATCTCCATTAATTTCCTATTGCTAACTGATATACACTCATCTACAGGTACAGTGAAGATGAAATCAAGGCACATGATAACGTTAAATCAATCCATAGTGTCCGAATGATTCAAGACTTGAACCGAATCAAATAGCCTTAAAATTGGACATCTAAACGGACTTAAAAGTGTACTTAAAAGATCATAGTTGTAACAACGAGTATTTGCACATCTAATGAATCTAATCTTGATGTGAAAATGACTGTTTTGACAAAGATTCAAAATCTTGGACTTGCATAGTGTGTATGCGACAAGACATACTGATGAACTTTAGTCGCACGATTGAGCTAGACGCATGATTCAATCGCACGATTGAATCAATCGGTGACTCAGTCGCACGACTGACTCAACCGCATGTCATGGCACACGACTAAGCTCAATCGGAGGCTCAATCGTATGATTGAGTTTAGTCGTATGGTTCAATCGTATGAGTGAACCAGTCTGATATTATCTGTTCAAACTCAAATGTTCTGTCTCATGAACGAGTCTAACATGTTTGTTGCTTGTGTTGTAGTGAAATGGCTGATAGATGGACTATGAGCACTAAGCATAACATCTGTGCTTATCTCAACACGACTTCCAGGAATGCTTCAGATTTTGTTGGGATTATCAAGTTCTTACGACGATCCAGGATATACCGTGCTATATCTACTCCCTGCACACCTTACCGCTCACTACAGCATACATTCTGGGAGAATGCTGTTGTTGACCGATCTGTCGAGCCATTCAAGATTCGGAGCTCCATTTTTGGAAAAGATATAGACATCAGGGAGGATGACTTAAGGATAGTGTTGGAATGGGGAGATTACACGGACTATTCCACCAAGCTATATCGCATGACTGTGAGGGGATGCTTTCTACGGATTAAGTACGCCGGCGACATCAATGTTGGTGTGCTTAACAAGAGCAACATGTGCCCACCTTTCAAATATCTGGCACATGGGATTCTGAAGTGCATAGTCTCACGATGCAGTGGTTTCAACGAGATGAGCGACCAGATTCAGAACGCGTTTGTTGTGTTAGTGCTCAACCACCCGTTCAGTTTCTCCAAGATGTTCTTCAATTACATGAGGGAGAATATCAAGGCTAAGGGGAAGGAGGGATTCTGCATGTATCCCTAGTTTCTACAGCTGATCCTCAACGAGAAGCTACCAAACTTGCCCAAGCTTAAGGATGATGTGGTGTCATTGGAGGTGATGGATGACACCACTTTAGGCAAGATGAAGCTGTATAGGGGAAAGCAGGTTAAGCCCCCAGTGAGGTGGTTATTCGGTCATCTGGCTAACTTTTGGAATATTTGAAGATGATACTTACCAAAACCTAAGTGCCAAATCTCATGATGATTATCAAAACCGACACGGTGAAGATACGGCAAAGATAGGATCAAAATGAAGAAATTGACCAAAGTCAAACTTGGTCAAACTTGGTCAACCGTTGTCAAAGTCAACAGTCAACATCAGTGGTCGTCCCGAATGACGTCAGCACCCGGCAGTCACGCATCAGCAATAGAGAATTTATCAGATTTAGAACTATTTTTTTGTAATCATTTTGTGCTTAATTGTAATATTTCTTATTTTCGTAAAGAGTATAAATGACTCGGTGTAGTCATTTATACTTAACAATTAATCAACAAGTTTAGAATAGAGTTTAAGAGAAAAACACACAAAAAAGGTGTAATCACTAACAATCAGAGGATTCAAGGTTAAGTGTGTGTAAGAGAAAGTGTTTCTCACAAACTCCTTTGAGCTCTTGATTGATCATCATACATATGAATGAATGAAATTTATATGAATATTTGTTCTTGAATTTGTTCATCATTCATGATCATCATACATGTTCATCTCTTGCATATAGATCATCACAAAATCATCAACAGATCTGTGAGATTCTGCATCACAGAACTGATAAATGGTAACAATACGATTGCAATATTGTATCCGTATATCGATTTCAACAGTTGGTATCAGAGCCTTGGTTCCTTGTTCTTCAAATTTTTCTCAAAAATTTGAACCACAAGTTTTATCTGCAAATTGTTGTTGTTTTTGATGAAATCAAAGCTACCATTAGCTTAGATTTGTTATTTCGTGATGATTTGCAAGTTTTCATATCCATTGAAGTTCATTTGAGCCATTAATTTGAAGATTCAAGTAGACTTGTTCTTCAAGTTTTCAAATGCTCATGAACGTGAAATTTTAATTTTGTTGTTGATTGATCAAATTTAAGCTTCTAATAGCTTTAGTTTGTGATAATTAACACATCTGCAAAGTTTCATATCAATTGGATAACCACAACTCTTGAATTTAAAGATTTTTGAAAATTTTGTGTTCTTGAGTGTTCTTGAGGAAAATTCATCAAAATCCCGAATCTGATGTTGTTTAACTAAAATTGATAGTAGTTTTAGCTTAGAAAAATCAAATCTAAGGTTCGTTTATCATTCACAACATCCAAATCATACATTTTGAACATTGATTTTCAGATCTGGGTTTTTGTTGTTCTTGGTGTTCTTCATGTTTTCATCATCTAAATCCGAGTTTAGGTGATGACTATATGAAATTGATTGTTGTTCTAGCTTAGAATCACTTATCTACAGCTATTATAACCTTTAATTTGACCCAATCCCATTAGAAATCCAAGAATCAAAAGTTGGTTCACTCAAGAACATGAAGTTTGACTTTTTCAGAGTCAAACTATTTTGAAATCCAAAAATCAGCATAATCTATGATTGATTCAGGTTTTGATTCATTTGTTCATCATACAATCATTCAAAATCATTCAAACAAACATACATACAATTTATTATGAATTTGAAAGTCAAATTTCATTCATAATCACGATTACAAAAATTATACAAATTACACTTGATTTTTGACTAAGTATTCTAATTCCACAACTGATGCTTTAAATTCCACAGCTGATGAGATAATTCCACAGCTGAAAATCTTCATTTTTCTTGCAACCAAGTGTCCACAGCTGATGCCTTAATTCCACAGCTGATGCACAAGATTCACAGCTAAATTTTTCCAAAGTTCACAGCTGACAAACATAAATTTTTCTAAGTGTTCACAGCTGATGAACAAAGCAACCCACAGCTGATGAACAAAACTTCCACAGCTGATGAACAAAACTTCCACAGCTGATGAACAAAACTTCCACAGCTGATGAACAAAACTTCCACAGCTCATGAACAAAACTTCCACAGCTGATGAACAAAACTTCCACAGCTGATGAACAAAACTTCCACAGCTGATGAACAAAACTTCCACAGCTGATGAACAAAACTTCCACAGCTGATGTTTTAATTCACAGCTGATACACTTCATCCATAATATCATTATTATCATCTTCAACATTAATCACCATCATCCATAACCACAATTCATTCCAATTTGCAGCCCAAACATTCAAACACCTTTTCTTCATCTTCACCATCATCAACTTCATTCACTCATTCATCCATAACCACATAATTATCTAACACCCATTCATTCACAGTTAACCCCCAAATCACCCATAACTCACTATGAATATACACCCAATCACACACACTGCTAAAAATCAATATCAACAACATAAAAGTTGAAACCAAAGCAAACAACCAGAAAAACACCAAAATTTCGGGTGAAAGAAGAAAGCAATCAGATTTCTTTTCTTTTAAAGTCCTTGACCGACTTATGGTTTAGAATTGATTTGTTTAATGGTTTTCAATTTTGACTTTTCTTTCCAATCTTGACCAGCAAACTATAGTATTTTTTTTTAAATATTAATATTTTTCTTAAAACAAACAAATCTCAATTGAGAAACTTTTTAAAAAGTTTGTTCTCGGAATAGTTTTTATTGAGTTCGGGAGAATTTTTAAAATTCTCGAAAGATATTATTTTTAAAAGACATTTATATTTTTCCATCAAACAAATTCACAATAAGGTTAATGTGATTATAAGTTGATTAATCATCAAGTCAAAATCATTTAATTTTAATTGAGGAGATTCAAATTTTATTACTTTTTAATTAAGCTTGATTAATTTTAGTCAAGCTTAAATAAACTGTAATCAAACAAAGTTAACTCTTTAATTAGGCCGATCTAATTAAATTGAGTTTTGACGTTTTTTTATTCAATTAAAGTTTTAAAATTTGATTTTGATTTAAAACACAACACAAATTTTCTAATCATTTTTGTTATTAAACAAAATGGAAAATTTTACATCATTCACTAACACTCGTGTTTCCAGAAATCGAGCTCTCTTTCTTGCTGCAGGTAGAAAGAGATTTCAAGAATTTAAACAAAGGAAACGAAGCTGTAAACAACCAAACAACAGCAACAAATCAAACAAAAGTTGCAAACAACCAATCATCAGCAACACATCAAACAATAACTCATTGTTTGATAACAAAACATTCAATTATACATAAGTCACATTGAGAAAGAATTGATGCATTTACATTTATGTGATCTTGCAAATTCAGACAACACTTTGTCTAATGATTTGATAAAATACAGGTCAGAAATGGAACAATCTCAAAGAAATGATCAAGCACAAATCAAGATATTGAATCAACAAAACATCAGTTTAACTCAAGAGCTGAACCAGTTGCAAGATAAAATGGTTCAACAACAAAACAAACTTGAATAGTTAACTGCTGAGATTGCAAAAGCCATAAACATCAACAACACAAACATTCCTCCATTGCCTGAAATTTCTAAAGACAGAAAGATCAATCTGTATTCATCAGCATGAGTTGATGAAGTTCAAGCATATCAGAAATATTGCAACAATTTATCATACATCATAAAAGAGGAAAGAGCTTTACATGCAGAAGAATTACAAACTTGTGCAAAACAAATCAGTTCATTAGAGAAATAAGTTGATAACTTGCTTAAAGAAAATCATAAGCTAAATGCTCAATAAACTGAACTCTCTGTGAAGTTAACAAACATAAAGCCTGAATTTGAAACCAAAATATCCGAAGCAAGTACAACTAAAAGAATCATTAACTTGCAACATTACATTGAGCGTCTAAAACAAGCAATCAATATAGAAAAGGTTATAAATGCAGAATTAAAGATATAGCATAAAGCCTTTGAAGATAAAATCAATTCTCTTCTAAAGGATGTAGACAAACTCCTTGCAGAAAGATTTAGTCTTCAAGCTCAAGTTACAAGACTCACAGAGTCTTTAACAAAGACAAAATCAGATGATGCATCAACAGAAGTTGAGCTTGAAAATTTAAAGATGACTGCAAGCAAGTTGGAAGAACTACTTAATGCACAAAGAGATCAAAAGAAGAGTGTTGGAACTACATATCATGTTGTTCCCCCACCTTACAATGATAACTACACAGAAATACCAACTTTAATGACAAGCCCAATTAAAGAAGATTTAAAGATACATGATCATCATCAAACAGACAAACCATCCAACATCACTCAATGAAACAACACCAAAGTTGTACTTCAAACCAGAATCACCACAGAATAAAACCTATCATTCCTGTGATGGTCAAGATAGAGATCCTACAAGTGATGACAGTGATGATGAAATCAACCAACCAAACAAACAAACATTGACATGTATTAATCAAGTCATTGAAGAAACCAATCCAAGACAATCACAACCACACAAATCCAAAATAACAAAGCCCAACAATAAACAAAAGGATATGGTTCTCAATGAGAAATTCAAACCAGTAGAATTTCTTAAACCAGAATTGCCTAAGACTAAACTAAAAGCAAAGATTAAAATGGAGTTAAAGAACAAACAAAAGCCTGAGGTACAAGACATCAAAGAACAAATCAAGAGGAAGAAGACCAGATCTAAAAGAAAGAAGAAAAGTCAGACCAAGTCTTCTACACCTAATCCAAACCAACCATCAACCTCAAAAGCTACATTACTAACTCTAAAACAACAAACAATTCTCTATGAGACATGTAATTCAGATTCACACAACACATCTGAGTGTAAAAACACCAAGAGTGATACATATATATGTCCTCATAAGAGAAAGCAACAAACACAAACAAAACAAAAGGTTGTGAAGTTCCAATCAAATCCAACTTCATCATTTAAGCCTAAGGAAAGAAGATCCAGACCTATTTCCTACTGCTTACATTGTGACATGGAGAATCATACAACTTCAGAGTGTTCATATAACAACTCTCCAAAATCACAACACAGAAGAGGTCAAAGATCTTATCATACATCAGAGTCATACTCACCAAGATCAGAGCATGAGTACTATAACAGACGTCATAGCTACTCTTCTCCTCAATCATATCGACATGGGGATGATTTTAAACATTATGACATTCATGATTATTTGGCACCAAGACATTATCCTAGGTCATAGTCATAACATAAGTATGTTAGATATAGGAATAATGATTGGTATAATGACTATCATAGAAGATCACATCCATCAAATTATTATAATCATGATTATAATTCTTATGATGAATATGATCACATGCCCGGAAGAAACAAACATAATCAAGGACAAAGATCCTTTGCTACACTTCCATAAAACTTTCAAAAAAATGGATTTCCTAAACCAACTAAAAGATTTTCAAAAACCAAACAAACTCCTTTTGTTACACAAGCTAAAGTTGAGTCGGTTGATTTAAAATCAAAACAATGTTGGAGAAAGAAAAAAATTTCAGGAGGTGAATCTGATACATTATTAGATAAAGCAAAATCATACACATATGAGCAAGTCACATGTAAAGATACTAATGGACAGCTAAGGACAGTAATGGCATGGTTTGAAACATCTAACTGATTTGCTAGTATGATAGGGATAGTTATGGGTGCCTGCCAATCCAAGAAAAGTTAGCAGTGGCTGATCGCTTCCCATGATAGTAACGTTCTTGCTGCTCATGATGTTTATAATGCAACTCAGCCAAATAGAGCAGAAATTAACCAGAATTCAATGTTGGATATATATCACTCATAGAAACAATGATGGCAATGCAAGAAACAATCGAAGTTTCATTCCATCTGCTTAGTCTGAGTATATTGCTACATGGACTAACTGTTTATGATCTCTATTGAATTGATAACACATATGCCATTTCTTTATTTTCTTAAAAACAAAAATCCTAACAAAATATAAAATCAAGAAAAATCCAAAACATATTTATATTGAATCTTCCTGCCTTTACATGAGAAATGATAGTACACTTATCTACTATCTTTTTCATCTATTTTTCAAATCAATAAAGACTGACAAGACTTTGTTTGATAAGTCAGTAGGCTCAGCTTGGATTAAAGATAAGCATATTTGTGATGAATTAAATCAATATGCATTGTGGACCAAAACCATCTTAGGGTATTGGTAAGCAATGATTTTTCCAAGTGTTTGCTTGTGTGGTTACCTAAACACACAATGCAAAAACGGTTTATAAATTTCTCGTTGATAAAAGCGTTTGTTTCTCCTTTCTTATATGTAAATATAGACCTGGAGTAAACATGAGGACAACTTCTGTTGTGCTGAGCACAGACCTAGTTGTCCTTGCACTAAAAGTGTTGATGCTAAAAAGAATCCCAATGCGGATCAATGCTAAAAGAACCCAATGTGGATCAACTTCCAATATGAAGTATAAAAGAATCTCAATATGGATCAAATATAAAATAATCCCTAGTGGATCAAATCATGAGAATTTATACTCTAAGTAGTCTGGTTCAAGTTGCAATAAAGTGCCACCTTGCATTTCATGAGGAGGGTTATGCTTCCATACTTCTAAGTGTGAGGTACTCAATTAGCATATCTAATTAAACCTAAACATGATAAATATCGCAAAGTGTTGAAAATAGATCCTTGCATGAGTTTAAGTGGACAAACATACTTACAATCAACTTTGTTCTTTGTCAATGTCTATTCCAAACTTTAAACATTCTTAGATGTAGAGGATTTTGGATTAGTATGATCTCATTGCAGTTGAAGGATTCATGCTTATAAATATCTTAATTTTGGAAATTATAAAATACCAAAAAGATTTGTCATTTTTAGTATTTTTCTTAGTTTTGGCAGATTTACACGTGTTATTGATTTAGGAGCGAAACTTCCATGCAATACCTCTACCAAGAGGATTTAGACTTTTGCAGGTGATGAATTACATGACATGCCTGAGTTTCTTATTCAGTTCAAGATGTGAAGAGAACACTTCTGCTTCCTTTAAAAATCTCCTGCCAGTTGCTGAGAACTAAGAATCCTCCTCTTGGTGTCTCATACACAAAAGTTCCTCACCCTCCAAAGCTTTTGTTGAGGAAGATTTTATGTTAAGTCTAAAGAATTTCTGATGCTTCTCCTTCACATCTAAAGTTAAGATAAAGCTGCTGATATTGCTACCTGTGCAATCTGCAGTGTATGCAAATGGGTGTATCTTCAAGTCTTCAAAATGTGACTAGAAGATCAAGCTGATGAAACATACATCAATTGCCGAACCAAAGTCTTTATGTGCCGAAACAAAGTCCTTTTCTCAATGCCTTTTTATGAAGTTTCTAAGAAGATGCTACCAAAAAGGGGGAGAAGACTGCACTACGAGACTGCATATCAATCAACATACAAGGTTTTGATAATCATGAGGTTTTGGCAGCATCATCTTAGGGGGAGTACTGTTGGAATATTTGAAGATGATACTTATCAAAACCTAAGTGCCAAATCTCATGATGATTATCAAAACTGACACGGTGAAGATATGCTAAAGATATGATCAAAATAAAGAAAATTGACCAAAGTCAAACTTGGTCAAACTTGGTCAACCGTGGTCAACTGTGGTCAAAGTCAACAGTCAACATCAGCGGTCGTCTCGAATGACGTCAGCACCCGACAGTCACGCATCAGCAAAAGAGAATTTACCAGACTTAGAACTATTTTTGTGTAATCATTTTGTGCTTAATTGTAATATTTCTTATTTTTGTAAAGAGTATAAATGACTCAGTGTAGTCATTTATACTTAACAATTAATCAACAAGTTTAGAATAGAGTTTAAGAGAAAAACACACAAGAAAGGTGTAATCACTAACAATCAGAGGATTCAAGGTTGAGTTTGTGTGAGAGAAAATGTTTCTCACAAACTCCTTTGAATTCTTGATTGATCATCATACACGTGAATGAATGAAATTTATATGAATATTTGTTCTTGAATTTTTTCATCATTCATCATCATCATACATGATCATCTCTTGCATATAGATCATCGCAAAATCATCAACAGGTCTATGAGTTCTGCATCACAGATATGATAAACAGCAATAATACGATTGCAATATTCGATCCGTATATTGATTTCAACACTACATCGCCTATGTAGCGCCAACCAGGAAGAAGTGGCGCCACGATGATAGCGACTCCGATGTTGAGCATGTTATGATTCCGGATGATGACGAGGATGATGATGACGATGACCAGGATCATGGTCAAGGTGGTGGAGATGAGGGCTCAAATCAATCTAGAGCCACCGACACGTCTACTATTCCACCACCACCTTAGCAGAGTGGTTCTTCAGCTCCTGGTGGATCTGAGCAAGCTGCCATCCACCAGGACTTCCTAATTAGTGAGGACATCATGAATTTCGATCTGGATGAAGAAGAGGATGGATCGGAGGAGGAGCCTCTAATGAGGCAGGTTGGCAGCAAGTGGGTAGCCATCGAGAAAGGAAAGGAGGTGGTTGGTACCCGCAAGGCTGAGTCAAAGGGTGTCGATACTGAAGAGAGTGATCCATCTTATACACCCGACCAGCCTATCAGTCCAGGGGGAGCCCCGATTGCTAAGGGGTCTAGGAGGAAGAGAATGGCCCAACCCCATGGCAATAAGGGGAAAAGACAAAAGATCATCCTGTTGAGCTCTTCCACCACCACAACCACTACCACCACCACAGCTACCACCACCACAGCTATCACCACCACAGCTACCACCACAGCCACCACCACTGACATACCTACCACCACACCCACATCTTCCTTACCCTCTATACCTAAAACCCCCCCTCCACAATCCATTCCCATTCCTACACCCATTTACACCACATCCACAACTACCCCAAACATTCCCCAAGCCGGAACATCCATCAAATTCCTACCTCCATAGGGCACTACTCTACCCACTGTTGGGTTAGAGGAACAACTGGTAATCCTTAACAGGCTAGTGCTCAAGCTGTTGGCGACGAATGATCATAGGGCCAACCAAATGAACCAGCTGATGGCGGTCAATGCAGCATAGGGCTAGCAAATTGCCAAGCTCACTGAGAAGAACATAGCTCATGAGAGAGCTTTAGTTCGAGCTCACAAGGCCTTGCAAGCTCAAAATGAGCTAGTGCTGGCATCCGCCAAGAGGATTGAGGGGATGGAAAATAAGAACAACAAGATAATGTTAAGGCTGAAGGGACAGAAGAATGAGCCTCTGAAGATAAAGGGAGATGGTAATGATGATGGAGATAACGATGACGATTCCAGTGATGATGAATCTGAGGATGAAGGTGATGAGGAGGAAGCTGGTGATAGTGGAGAGGAGAAAAATAAGGACGATGATGAGGAGGATGAACCTAAAGGTGATGCTAACGCATCATCCACAACTCAATCAGCGAGGGAGAGACGCACTAAGAAGAATCAAGATCAATGAACCTCGTCCTCAACTCCTCAAGCTGATGAGCCTCAAGTTCAAGAGAAAAGTAATGATTAAGATAGTTTATGTACTTTAAAACTTTTTGTAATTGAACTTTGTATTACATTAATATAAATAATGATATTTTATGTCTAATGTCTTGATAATGTGTGATTTGTTGATTGTTTAATCAAACAGATGAAACTCAATAGGCTGATGAGTACGATGTCGCTCCCACTCAACAAATGAAGACTCAACCTACAATAATTCTTGATTTGCAAGGGATTGTTAGATGGTCTGTGAGTTATACTCCAGAAGAAGGGGAGATTATACATGATCTATCTGATGAACAGCTCGCAGAGATGTTCAGACTCAACCCAGTTGAGATAGTTAAAGATGCTCCTGAAGTAGATGTTGTTAGTGATGAGGAGTTACAAGGAGTTGATTACATAGAGATAGAGGATGTCACGTCAGATCCATCCTCAACACACTGACTTTGATGGCAATGTTATCCCTGACTTAGGTGAGACATTTGTCAGTGATATGTTCGACAAGTTAGATAAGAAAGCGACTGAGAAAGAAGAGGCAGAAGGTAAAGTCAGCTGCAGATGCTGATGTAGAACTAAAGAAAGCTGAATGGGCTGCATGTTTAGAAGAGATGAAAGCTCAAAGAGAAACTCCAAAGCAAAATGCCTACACCAAGCTGTACAAAGTGAAGAGACATCAGAAAGTGTCAGGCAAGATTCTCAGTTGGGCTTACTTTGAGGACTTAGATGTATATGCCGTGAAAAGAGAGAAAGGGATCGAGTAGTTCAGATATCCACATGATCTAAAGACTCTTCGGGGATTTCAGTCAAACAGACTAGCATGCCTAGATCTGCTATATGCCAACCCAAGGAAAATGTCGGGATTGTTTGAGATGGCATTAAAGAAGGAATATCATACTAGATGGGTCAACTTCAAACCTCAACAACCAAGGTGGTTTCTTCATAAGACTGAGGTTGACTCGATCTCGGGAAGAAGGAAGGTGGTGTTGAAGTGGAGACCTCCAAAGAAAATGTCAAAGATTCCTTTAAGTGAGATGCCATAGAATTTCACACCTCACTTCAAGTGGTGCTATTATTATTGGAGGATGGGAGAAGCTGTTATAGTTTTGAACAGAGATGGAAAGATTGACACTATCAGGGTATTCGACCCAATGTGGCTTACCAACTTGTCAGCAGACGATGTTTAAACATTATACAAGTGGCCACTGTTCTATTATACTCAAGACATTGTACAAGCTCTCCAGTTCTAACATGTCATACGACTCTGATTTGCATTTGAGATACATGCTAGAGTCACTAAAGAGGAGATTTACAAGAAGTTTCAAGAACATGTGAAGAGTGTTAGACAATAGGGTAAACTAGGTCTAAGGGGGAGTTTGTTTACACACGATGCCCCTAGTTTATGTATTTAAATGTCTATGTCTTTCATTTCTTACACTTATGTAATGCAATAACTTAATGAAGTGATATGTTTTTTGGATGTTTATTTATCTTTGATGGTATCATATTCTTATAGTATTTACTATTACACATACGAATGAACATCATATATAGGTTTGAAGTTGTTGTACATAGTTTTGAGTCAATAATGATTCAAAAATGTGTTCGACTTAGTCTTGTGGTATTCATGCTAATAACCATACTCATAGACCAGACATACGAATGGACCATACTTATGGACCAGTCGCACGAATAAACTAGGTGACTTGATCAGTCGTATGAGTAAGATATAAGATTGACTCAGTTGCACGACTGAACCTTCAGTCGTGCATATGAATCCAATGCATGAGTCAGTCGCACGACTGAACCATGCTAATGGCTCAGTCGTACGACTAAATACTGAAAACATATAAATATCACATAATTCGTGAAAAAAAGAGGACTTTGAATATTATCATACCCTAGCCGTCCAGAGTGTTCTAGTTCGTTCATCTAACTTAAAAGTTTGTTCCTGATCGATTCCAACTCGTTCTTAACGTTTATTTAATTGTTAGATCGATCAGGTTGTCGTTCTCACTGATTGGATCGCCAATCAAATAGAATTCCACGCTATTTGATCTGGTTTTATGTTGAATCGGTTAGTACTCCGTATGAAAAAGGTCCTAACAACCAGGTGTGGCACTAGTCGGGGCAAAGCTAGGAAACGGTTGATGTACTCCGTATAGTTTGGGCCTTTTATCTCTAAGCTCAGAAATTTGGACTCTAGCTTCTAAAGTTGGTTAATTGGACAGTACTTGTTCGTTATCAAATCTCTGAATTCGGTCTAATTCATTTGACCTACTGTGTTCCTTGCTCGAGGCTGAATATGGTTTTCCACCATTCCAGTGCTGGCCCTTGAGTGATTGCAAAGCAAACCTTACCATGTGCTCAAGTTTGCACTAACTAATGTCTAATACGGCTTCAATCTCATTTAGCCACCTATAAGTGTCAATTGCACCCTCAGTGCCATAGAAGTCTTTTGGTTTGCAAGCCTCAGGAACACCCATTTCTTATCTCCTTAGTGTCATCATTGTTGGCTTCAACATTCCCGGGTCCATCATTTCCTGTTGCATTTCCCCGATCCACATTGATCTGGGCGATGATTGTTGGAATGGCCTTAGCAATTTGTTGTTCCACTAGGCTAGCAATACACTCTTCATCCTAAGGGTTAACATTCTCTCCATGTGGGGTTCCTGGTCGAGTAGGTGGTTCGTTCCCGGTCTATCTAGCTTCTTCATGTCAACCTCTAGCAGCTCCTCTTCTTCCTATACGAGCTCCTAGTCTAGGCAGCATTCTGGTTGCATCATAGATAAACTCATTTAGCATCTCATATATGTTGGTTTCAAGTATCCCATTACATAGAAATTACCCTTATTAGTTACGCTAACCAATTACAAGAGAATATAATACACACAACAGGACACAAATATATATATATATATATATATATATATATATATATGTATATATATATATATGTATATATATATATGTATATGTATATACATATACATATATATATACATATACATATACATATATATATACATATATATATACATATATATATATGTATATATATATATGTATAGATATATGTATATATATACGTATATATATCTATGTGTATATATATATATATGTA
>BJCO01750862.1:0-11658 GCA_018326465.1 Flaveria floridana | reverse complement strand
TTAGTCAAAGAATTCTAAGTCTAACAAATTGGGAAAATGATAGTACGCTTGTTTGTAACTGTAATTACACGGAGAAAGTCGATCTAGGGAGGTGCTAGTTCGTTATACGATGTGTCGGTAGATTCAACACAATAGACTAGTAGACATCATTGGTGAACTCAATTTAAACTAAGCTGTTCAACTGACTGTGGGTTCCCATCTTATCACTGGTTAACACAATCAGTTATTTCCAATAAGGAGTGACGAGCAAATAAACGCCACTAAAAGTGTGCGGATGACCACAAAAAAAGCAAAGCATGAAAAATGAAAATAAATGCAATCAAGCCGATAACCTATGTTGTTGGTGAGTTATGTGCAAAAGAAAATTTTAAAGGTGATCTAACAAGAAGATAGGTTGTGTGCCTCTCTGCTGTACGATGGCACTGACCTGAGGATAAGCATAACCTGGATGTTCTAGAATTCATTATTGTTTTCCACCTCTTTACTGTGCGATGGCACTGACCTGAGGCTTGGCTTCTCTTTGAAAGATCTATGAATAGTCTCTTCTTGTCAAAATACCCATAGACCGCTCAAAACTCTTATGAGGAATGTTGATTACCATATAAGCTTGGGATCCACAAATGTTGGTTGAAATAATATAACCTAATACATCACCAGTATGTGTCAAAAGTCTGTGTATGGATTTAAGTGGACAAGTATACTGACAATCGTCGTTGCTGCACCGCCTGATGTTCAAAATCAATGTGTGCTACATATAAGATCAAGCATGATTCCCGGTTAGAACTTAGAAGTCTCCGATGAATGAGAAACTGTGATATGTAAATATGTTGGTTTCCATTTCAGTATATATTTAAAAGTTCCAAGTAATTCAATTTATGCCCGTTTGATTACATATGAATCTATCTTAGAAATGATGTTAATGCTAATAGGCTACCCTACCCTACCCTAACAAAATCACAAAAACATGTTTATTTTGTTAATTAGTTTAGTGTTTCAAGTTATTTGTAAAGTGTGTTAGTGTCGGACTGGGCTATGTTATTCATCTCTGTGAATGTCACAAAATTAACTTAACGTTAATCTTAAATAAATTGTTTCTGAAAAGGTAAATGGATCACGTCTGAGGTGATCAGGTTGATAAATGGATCACGTCTGAGGTGATCAGGTGGATAAATGGATCACATCTGAGGTGATCAAAAGGTTTTTAATCTTAAATTGGTCATGTCTGATATGATCAAATGATTAAAATGTTTTATCTATTGTTACAAGGGGCTAAGTGTCAAAGGGTCAAAAAGGCAAAATTTCACAAGTATGAGCCATTCGCATGACTGGACCATGAATATGTACCAGTCATACGATTGGACCATACGAATGAACCCATTCGCACGACTAGACCATGAGTATGGATAAGTCATACGAATGGACCATACGAATGAGCCCAATCGCACGATTGGAGGTGACCGACTGGAATGAACCTCAATCGTACGATTGGAGATGACCGAATAGATTATTTAAATTATTTTGCTTAGTGTCTTTGGACAAAGCAACCATTTGCAACTTCTTCAGTGATACATTTTTCAGTACAGAGATTAGATTTTACCTCAGATGGCATGGGATTTGGACAATCATTGATGTGAGCCATGAGTGCAAGATTTTGGAATTGAGGTTTGACTTCTTCTGCATACAGACTCTAGTCACATACTCCACCTTGTCTGATGACAAGTGCGTTTGAGGTTGATTGGTTGCTTCCATGGGCTTGTTGTGTCAGTTGTGGACTTTGATGAGGTGGTTGATGATGAAGCTGATGCTGAAACTGATTTTGACGATTTAATTAAGGAGCTAAGGTTGATTGAGAGTGTGGTTGACTATGTGAGCTTCTTTGGTAGTTGTTGTTCTTTCTTCTGGGTGCATTAGATTCCTGTTAGGACCATGTACGTATGGAGTGCTAACTGATTCAACATGTAACCTAATCAAATAGTGTGGAATACTATTTGATTGGCGAACCAATCAGTGAGAACGAAACCCCAGATCAATCTAACGATAGAACAACATTAAGAATGATTAGAAAATGATCTGGGAAGAACTATGAACATGGATAGACGTGATAGAACTCTCCAGACAGCTAGGGTATGGAATAATTCAAAGTGTTACATCTTTTCATGAAATATGTGGAATTTATAGGTTTCAGTATATAGTCGTACTACTGAGCCATTAGCATGGTTCAGTCGTGCGACTTAACCATACGATTTGTTCATGTGCACGATTGAACCATACACTTGGTCCAATCGTGCACCTGAGCCAGTCTCATGACTCAATGGTGCGACTGAACCAATCACCTGGTTCAGTCATGTGACTAATACATAAGCATGGTCCATTAGCATGAATAACCATAAGACGAAGTCAAACACATTTCTGAATTATTATTAACTCAGAACTATGTATAACTACTACAAACCCATATATAATATTCATTTAAGCATGTATTCATAAACACTATAAGAACACTACACATTCAATAGTAAATAGTCATTCAAACACATATCATTTCATTACAAAACTATTCTATTACACATATGTAAGAATGAAAGACATAAACATTTAAGTACAATGAACTAGGGACATCATGTATCAACAAACTCCCCCTTGGACCTAGTTCTGTCTAAGGTCTAACATTATTCACACATTCAGCAAACTTCTTCAGTTTTTCTTCTTTTGTGACCCCAGCATGTATTTCGAACGTGAAGCACAATCTGATGACATGCTGGAATTGAAGAGCTTGCACATGTCTAGAGTGTCATAGAATAGTAGCCACTTGTATAATATGTATACATTATCCTTAGACAAGTTGGTAAGCCACATCGAGTCAAACACCCTGATAGTCTCAATATTTCCATCTCTATCTAGTACAATCATGGCTTCGCCTGTCCTCCAGTCATAATACCACCACTTGAAGTGAGATGTGAAGTTCTGTGGCATTTTCCTTAAAGGAATCTTTGTCATTGTCCTGAGTGGTCTCCATTTCATAACCACTTTTGGTCTAACTGAAATAGGATCTATATCTGTTTTGCTCAGGAACCTCCTTGGCTTTTGAGGTTTGAAGTTCACCCACTTAGTAATATATTCTCTATTTAAAGCTCTTTCAAACAATCCGAACATCTTTGTCGGGTCAGTATACAAGAGGTCTAAACCATCCAGTTTGTTCAACTTAAAACCAGGTAGAGTCTTCAGATCATGAGGATGTCTAAAGTACTCTATCTCCTTCTCTCTTTTCACAGCATAAACATTCAAGTCTTCAAAGTAAGCCCGGCTAATTATCTTCCCTGGTACCTTCTGATGCCTTTTGACTTTGTATAGCTTCGTGTAGGCATTTTCCTTCGGTGGTGCACGCTGGTTCCTCATTTCAGCTAGACACTCAGCCCATTCTGCTTTTCTTTGTTCGACATCAGCATCCTCAACTTGAGCAATCTTTTCTATAGATTCTTTCTCAGTGACCTTCTCATTTATGTTGTCAAAGTTGTCACTGTCAAACAATTTTGCCTATGTTCGGTACGGCATAATCATTGTTATTTTTGTACTGAGGATAATAATCAGACGTGATATCCTCAATCTCTATCTTATCTACACCATGTAGCTCTTCATCACTGAAAATGTCTACCTCTGGTGCATCTCTAACAATCTCATCAGGGTTGAGCCTGGACATTTCTGCTATCTGCTCATCTGATAAGTCATGAATGATCTCCCCTTCTTCTGGCGCATAATGTTAGGACCGTGTATGTACAGAGTACTAAATGATTCAACGTGAAACCAGATCAAATAGTGTGGAATCCTATTTGATTGGTGTTCTAATCAGGGAGAACGTTAATCCGGTCAAAACTAACGATTAGAATACATTAAGAATTGATTAGAAGTGATCAGGAACGGCTAGGGTTAAGAATTCTCGAAGTGTTTTTGTTTTTCCACGAATTAAGTGGTATTTATGAGTTACAGTTTTCATTCGTACGACTGAGCCATGCGTGCGACTAAGTCGTACGATTGATTCATTCGTACAACTGAGTCAGTCTTATGACTCAATCGTGCGTATGGCTCAATCACCTGGTTCAGTCGTGCGACTGGCCCATTCACATGGTCCAATTGTGCGGCTGAATCAAAAGACTTAGTTAAACATATTCCTGAACCTTTAACAATACAGAAATATGTCTAACAACTGTACAACTATGTAACATGTTCACATAAGCATATAATAATCAATCATATGAATAGATATAACATTCAATAACTAATAAACATTCAACGAAGAGTTTTCATTACATATATCTAACATTACATCAGTGTTACAAAATGAAAGTCAATTATATTTAAGCTCACTAGAACTAGAACTAGGGACATGTGTACCAACAAACTTCCCCTTGGACCTAGTTCTATCTATTCTTTGACCTCCTTTTTGAACTCTTCGTATCTCTTAACTCGTTCTTCTCTTCAAACCCCAGCATGAATATCAAGTGCAAAGCATAAACGTATAACATGTTGAAACTAAAGTGCTTGCATGATATTCTGCGTGCCCAAAAATAGTTGCCACTTATACAATGTGTAAACATCAGCTGCAGACAAGTTTGTGAGCCACATTGGGTCAAATACCCTTATTGTCTCTACCGTCCCCTCCCTATCCAAAACTATGACGGCTTCTCCAGTGCGCCAGTTATAATACCACCATTTGAAATGAGGTGCAAAATCTTATGGCATCTCCCTCAAGGAAATACGAGACATTGTGCGCGGAGGGTGCCATTTCAAGACTACCTTTGGTCTTCCGGAGGTAGGGTCAACCTCTGTCTTATGAATGAACCTTTTGGGTTGTTAAGGTTTGAAGTTGACCCACCTCGTATGGTATTCCCTTTTCATTGCCTTCTCGAACCATCCCGATATCTTTCCGAGAACAGCATAAAGGTGGTTCAAGTTGGCTAGACGGTTAAGCTCAAATCCAGGAAGAGTTTTCAGATCGTGTGGGAATCTGAAATACTCTATGTCCTTCTCTCTCTTGACAGCATATACCTTGAGGTCCTCAAAATAAGCGCAGCTTATGATCTTTCCAGACACCTTCTGATGCTTCTTTACCTTGTAGAGCTTGGTGTAGGCGTTTGACTTTACGGGCTCTCGTTGTTTCTTCATTTCCTCCAGGCAGGCTGCCCACTCAGCCTTTTTGGATGCTAGATCAGCATCATCCGCCTGAGAACCTTCTTCTGTAGCTTTCTTTTTCAGCTATCTTTTCTTCCACTTTGTCGAATGCACTGCTGCCAAATATTTCTCCCAGATCTGGTAGTACTTCGCCTTCGGCGTTAGTATACTAGGGATAATGGTCAGCAGTCACATCCTCGATCTCCACCTCATCAACATCTTGTAGTTCCTCATCACTAACTACGTTGACTTCTGGAGCATCCTTCACCAACTCATCTGGATTCAGACTGAACAGTTTGGCAATCTATTCATCTGTCATATCATGGATTATCTCTCCCTCTTCAGGTGTGTAGGTGACATAGCGATGTACTATCCCATGCAAATCAAGAATCATTGTCAATTGAGTCTTGATTTATCAAAGGGGTACCACATCATGCTCGTCAGCCAATTTAGATGAACTTGTTAAAGAAATAAACAAACACAATAAGAGTTAGTAGACATGATGCACATGACAAATGGCAGTTCAAATTTTCATTTATGTATTTAAATAAACGTTGATACATGATTTCAAGAACAAAAGTTTAATAACATATAGACATCTAAGCTTTAGTTTTGCCTTGAATCATAGCCGGGTCTTCTGCAGATGGGGAGGTAGGTGGGGCAAACGACGATGCTCCTTGGTCTTGTCTCTTCTTAGTTCTTTGCTCTTGACCATGAGCAGAGGCACATGCAGCTGCATCTCCTTCATCGTCCTCGTCATCATCTTGCCTCCCTCTTACTTCTCCATCACCCTCCACATCATCATCATCACTGTCATCCTCTTCATCATCATCCTCATCATCATCTCTATCATCATCTCCTTCACCAAGCTTTAGAGGCTCCTCCTTAGATCCTTTTAGTTGGAGCATGATCTTCTTGTTTGCAGCCTATAACTCCTCCAGCTTCTTGGTAGAATCCTCCTGATGCTCTTGGAGTTGAGCAATCTGCTGTGCCTGTTGAGAAATCTGCTGAGCTTGGGAAGCATTGAGCTCCCCCAGCTAACGTAACTGAGTAGTCTTTTCTTCATCAGTGGCTAACAGCTTCAGCACCATCCTGTTCAGTGTTGTCAGCTGTTCCTCCACTCCAATGGGAGGGAGGGATGATCCGGTGGGGAATGTGGTGTGGGATGATGGTCCGGCTCGGTGACTGGTGGTTGTAGCAGTGGCGGTGGTAAATATGGGTGGTGGTGAATGGAAGGGTGGAGAGGTATGAGGTGTCGTTATGGAAGGTGGAGTAGTAGTGGTGGGAGGTGTAGTGGTAGTGGGTGGTGTAGTGGTAGTGGGAGGTATGCTGGTAGAGGTGGTGGTATGAAGTGTGAATCTCAGCCGCTTCCCCTTCTTACCGTAGGGCTGAGCCATCCTCTTCTTCCGAGTCCCCTTGGACCCGGAGGCTCCCCTTAGGCTACTGGGATGGTCTGGGGTGTATGATGGATCTGAAATAGCCACCCCAGACCCGCCCAGACGTCCACCAACCGTCCTCATCCCCCTCTTGGTGGCAACCACCCGGCTGCCCACCGTCCGAGTCAATGGCTCCTCATCCGACTCTTCCTCTTCATCAGGCTAGAAGTCCTGATGGAACCCCGCAGTCTCTAAATCACCTTATGGAGATAGTGGAGATGTAACATCAGCAGTAGTGGTCTGAGTATGAGAAGGACCTGTATCTCCACCATCACCACTATCATCATCGTCAGAGTCATCATCAGGTAAAACTATCTGCTCTGTATCTGAATTACTATCGTCATGGCACCATTTCCTCTTCACTGGCGCCACATAGTCTTCACGGGCCAGATGCCCAAACAGACTCCTTACCGGGGGCTTTACCTGCTTTCCCCGGTACACCCTCATCCTCCCGATGGTGGTGTCATCCATCACCTCGAGGATAATAGCATCCTCCTTCTCCTTGGGAAGCGAGGGGAGCTTCTGATCTATAATCACCTACAGAAATCGAGGGTACATGTAGAAGCTTTCTTTCCCCTTTGCCTCAATGTTCTCCACCATGTAGGTGAAGATCATCCTCGAAAAGCTTAATGGATGATTCAACACCAATGCCACATAGGCATTCTGCATCTGCTCGGAGAGCTCGTCGAAGCCACCCTTCCTGGAGGCGATGCATCTCAGTAGTACATGGGCTAAGTGTTTGAACTGGGGGCACAAGTTGCTCTTGTTGAGCATACTTGCATTGATGTCCCCCGAGTACATATCCCTCATGAAGCAACCTCGAACATTAAGGGGATGTAATCGAGTGGGGCAGTCAGCATCATCCCCAAACTCTAACACTATCCTGATATCTTCCTCTAAAATCTCTATGGCCTCCCCAAATATGGAACTCCTGATACGATGGGGCTCAGAGGACCTGTCAACTACAGCACTTTCCCAAAAAGCCTGTTGTACTGATCTATAAGGTGTGCACTGTGTGGAGATAGCTCGGAATATCCTCGATCGGCGTAGAAAAGAAATAATGCTGGCAAACTCCGTAGCATTGCAGGATGAGAGATCAAGATGAGCACATATGTTGTGCTTAGTGCTCATCGTCCACCGACTCGGCATCTGTGACACAGAGTAAATAAACATTAGTACGTGTCAAAGAATACCAGATTTGTTCCATGAACTTGAAAATTTTGTTCAGTCGTGCGACTGAGCTGAGCGACTGAGATCTAGTCGTGCGAATGAGCTGTGCGACTAAGATCTAGTCGTGTGAATGAGCCGTGCGACTGAGTTCTAGTCGTGCGAATGACCTCATACGTACAACTAAGTCATGCGACTGGACTTAGTCATATGTTCTCTCATGTGTTTACCTCAGTCATGTGATTGAGCTCATACGCATGGTTCAGTCATGCGATTGAACCATTCGTCCATCTCAGTCGTGCGGTTGAGCCATTCCCATAGCTCAGTCATGCGATTGAAGTTCATCAGGGTGTCCAATCACATGTCCGACTGTTTGTTCATTTAAATTTAAATTTTGAGCAATACTTGATGTTAAACGTTGTGGATTGACTCATTAGGTTCGTAGATGACCTACTAAACCCCTAATAACTTATATTTTATCAACATGCTTAGTTTTAGTTGTTTATTTGTCACATATAGGTTCGGTTAACATTAGGTCATATTTTCGATCTTTTAGATGTGTAGTAACCGGTTTTTTCATACTAACTTGGTGGTGCAGTACCTGTATGATCAAAACAAAACGTCAGAGAGTGTCAAACAATGATCTATAAAGATCAAATGAGTTTTTGGCAATATAGGTTTATGTCGTGCGTCTGAGAGGCGATTTTGGTGAATGAACCGTCTGAGACCGATTCTCCCTCTATTTATACTAGGGCAACCGTCAGTCGTGAGACTGAGCCTAGTCGCATGATTGATTCGTGCGACTGAGCATCAGTCGTGCGACTCGCCCATACGGTCACCTTCAGTCGTACGATTGAGGGTCATTCGTGCGACTGTAAGAGTCGCTCACCTTCAATCGTGCGATTGGGTTCATTGGTATGGTCCAATCATACGACTAGTCTATACTTATGGTCCAGTCGTGCGAATGGGTCATACTTATGAAATTTCGACTTTTTGACCCTTTGACACTTAGCCCCTTATAACAGTAGATAAAACATTTTGAGCAGTTTATCTTCTCAGACATGATCATTTTAAATTAATGAACCTTTGATCACCTCAGACGTAATACATTTATCCAACTGATCAACTCAGACGTGGTCCATTTAACCACCTGATCACCTCAGACGTGATCCATTTATCCACCTGATCACCTCAGACATGATCCATTTATCCACCTGATCACCTCAGACGTGATCCATTTATCTTTTTCAGAAACAAGTGATTCAAGATTAACTTTAAGTTCATTTTGTGACATTCATAGAGATGAATAACATAGCACAGTCCGACACTAACACAATTTACAAATAACTTGAAAACTAAACTAAGTAACAAAGTAAACATGTTTTTGTGATTTTGTTTGGATAGGGTAGAGTAGCCTATTAGCATTAACATCATTTCTAAGACAGATTCATACGAAATCAAACAGGCAAAAATACAATTACTTGGAACTTTTGTAGATATATTGAAATGAAACAAACATATTTACATATCACAGTTTCTCATTCATCTGAGACTTCTAAGCGCTAACTGGAAATCATGCTAGATCTGTTATGTAACACACATTGATTTTGAACATCAGCCAGTGCAGCCATAATGATTGCCAGTATACTTGTCCACTTAAATCCATACACAGACTTTGATATACACCGATGATTAATTAGGTGAATTAGATCAACAAGTATTTGTGTGTCCCACAGGTATATGGTAATAAATCTTCCTCAGATGATTTTTGAGCGGTCCAGGGAATAAGAAGATTTGGTTCTAAGAACTATCAAAGAGATGCTAATCCTCAGGTCAGTGTCATCGCACAGTAGAGATGCGCAAACAACAATGAATTCTTAGAATGGATAGGTTATGCCAAGCCTCAGGTCAGTGCCATCGCACAGTAGAGAGGCCCAATACCTATCTTCTTCTTAGAGCAATATATTCTAATATACATTTTTTTAGTGACATTTGTCATCTTTTTGCTCTTGTTTTTCGGGTCTTTGCACACACTTGTGGCATTCAATTACTCCTCACCCCTTATTGGAAACTGATTGATTGTGCAAAGCAGGGATACCATGGGAACCCACACCTTGTTGATTGATTTAATTTTAAGTTGAATCACCAATGGTGTCTACTAGTCTATTGTGTTGAATCTACCGACACATCGTATAATGAACTAGCACCTCCCTAGATCGACTTTCTCCGTGTAATTACAGTTACAAACAAGCGTACTATCATTTTCCCAATTTGTTCGACTTAGAATTCTCTGACTAACAATTTTCTGTGATTTAATTAAGCTAAGATTGCACAAATTGAAAATCTTTTTGGTGTTCCAAGTAACTCGACGCCTGTGTACTATCACTTTCCATTGTTTTGAATCTCATTCTTAATTTAGTTGTTTTTGCTTTTTTAGCTTATCTCCCCCCCCCCCTTTTTTAAGTAAATAAACACTGAAACTAAACTAATCTCCCCCTAATATTCTAAAACCGAAAATATTTTTATGTTTTTTGGATTTTTAAGACAGGAAATTGAAATAAGATAAATAAAAGAAAATACCAAGAAAAAGAAAAAGAAATTTAAACAAGTGTCGGACTAAGCATTTGTCTCTTCTTGAATGACGTCACTTTTCTTTTTCACGCCATTGACCTCTAACATATAGAAAAATCTAGGTTTATCAAACGGTTTAGTGTAGAGGTCGGCGCGTTGAAAATCCGTGTGTATTTTAACCACATCACTTAATTGTTTTTCATAGCAATCACATATGAAATGATACTTTATGCGGATGTGTTTTGTTTTAGGGTGTTGAACAGGATTTTTAGTTACAGCTATGGTAGCAGAATTATTAACAAAAATAGGGGTGTTAGAAAATTGCAAACCGTAGTCCCGCATTTGCTGTTGGATCCAAATGATCTGAGATTAGCAATTTGCAGCAGCAACGTATTCAGCTTCACATGTTGACAAGGCAACAGATGTCTGCTTCTTGCATTGCCAGGTGACTAATCGCCTTCCAAAGAACTAACACCCTACTGATGTTGACTTGAAGTTCATCTTGCAGCCACCATAGTTTGAATCACTATACGCAGTTAGCTCAAAGTAATCATCATGAGGATACCACAACCCCAGTGTTGGAGTACCCTTTAGATAACGAAAAATCCTTTTCACCCGGATCAGATGATTTACTTTTGCTTTTGCTTGGTATCTTGAGTACAGACATGTGGCGTACATGATATCTGGACGCGAGGCAGTGAGATATATAAGCGATCCGATCATCCCACGATACATAGTGGCATCCACTAAATCCCCATTATCATCTGGTGCCATATCATGGTTTGTGGCAAGAGGGGTACCGACAATAGTGACATTTTCCATATTAAATCGACTTAGAATGTCACCAACATACTTAGTCTGATGCAGAAAAATGCCGGTAGGTGTCTGATCCACCTATAAACCTAGGAAGAACTTCAGCTCTCCCATTGCACTCATTTCAAATTCTACCTTCATCACAGATTCGAATTCTTTACATAATTCTTCATTTCGAGAACCAAAGATTATGTCATCCACATAAATCTACACCATTAATAAATCTCCATCTTTCTCTTTTATAAACAACGTGCAGTCAATCACACCCCGACGAAAACCATGCTTTAACAGGTGGGTGGAGAGCTTCTCATACCAAGCTCGAGGAGCTTGGTGTAGCCCGTATAGAGCCTTGCCCAGCTTGTAGACTCTGTCCCGATGATAAGGATTGGCAAATCCTTCGGGTTGACTGACGAAGACTTCTTCATGGATTTCCCCATGAAGGAATGCACTCTTTACATCTAGTTGATAGACTTTGATCTTCATATAAGATGCATAGGCTAGGAAG
>BJCO01750797.1:0-10081 GCA_018326465.1 Flaveria floridana | reverse complement strand
ACACCCCAACCTTGACGGCGGAATCATCGAGATGTGAGGGTTAAGATTGTTCACAACCACATAACGCTATCTTTAAATGAAAATATTATTATTATAAGTTCCAAAGGCAAATACAACCGTAAGTCTCAACATAAAATAAGTCAAAATATAAAACAAAAATAATCCAAAGCCCTTTATTCATTATTCTAGGTCCAAATCCTAGATTTAAGCAACTTCAAATGATGACTTCAAACATGCGTGTTTCCTGAAACATGTTAAAAATAAAAGGTCAACTATAAAGTTAGTGAGTTTCCAAGGGTTTCATATACATAATATATCAAAGGTTACAAGTAGCAATTCATGTCATCGGTTATGAGTTAGCAAGTTTATAGAACACATATAGCTACAATCAAACGTCGACTTAATTACAAGTTTGTATGATTGGCTAAGTATACTTGTTTCCCATGATAAACAAGTCATACGTCATCAGGAGCCGGCAATACATCGGCTTTAGCACGAAATAGGCTTGTTAGGCCCAAAGATCTCAGACGTCGCCTGGCTAGTAATAGTTAATGATTGTAAACAAAATATGTATCTCATATAAGACTTACAATAACATAAATAACCATGACAAATAAAAGTATGAATTGCAAGTGCTTTACAACATTTAAACGTTTACAACTGTATGTTGATAAGATTAACATGTTTCACCCCAAAACGGTGTGAAATAATGTAAAAAGGGGCAAGGAAACTCACATGACAAATAAGTATAAGAATGACGATTAATAAGAATAATAATAGGCGTCGTTCCAACGTAACCCATCACAAAGCACCTAAATATATATATTTACAAGATTTAAGTTTAATAATAGGACTGGTGCTTTAACAAGAACTAGGGTTTCAAGTGGAGTTTGGGGATCTTTATAGTAGTCTAAATAATGTAACAAAGAAATATACCATTTATGTAAATTATTATAAGAAAAATAATATCAAATCATCCATAATAGTTAGTGAAGTTTAAATATAAACTTGAATAAACATTTGAAATAATCATGATTTTTAACGATAATAATTTAAAGGTAATATTTGGACCAATAATAATTTATTATTTATTATTTGAAATCCATTTTATTAGGATTAAACCAAGAATAACATTTGTTAAAAGGTTTTATAAAGTTATTTAATTATTTAAATTTAATAAAAATACAGGAAATTATTTGGTGTCTATAAAAATATTTAAAGTTTACAAAAAATATTTTTATATTTATTAAAAATTTTCTATAATTTATTTAAGGCTGAAAAAGCTTTAAAAAAATAGGATGAGGGTGCCCGGGTTCGAACCCGGGACCTCAAAGTGGCGATGCAACTGACTAACCATTGAACCAGGGCTGTGGCCATGGTATCACTCGGTTCATAATTATTAAATACGAAATTTTGAAGAAACCCCCAAATCCATATGAACCCTAATATGATTTTGATCCAAATTGAAGTTTTATTCGATTTGGTTAACATCAATAATCATGGGGTTTTTGCTCCCCATGTTTAAATGAGTATAATGCCCATTGTAATTACCCGATTGAAGACCAAGTTGACAAAAACAGATGTAGAAGGGGACGCGACTGCAACCGAACTCGATTGATGTGCAAACGATGATGGATGCCGAATTAGATTCGTGTGAAGCTTCAGTAGATAGCCAAGAATCAAAGCCCTCAATCAATTTCAGTTGATATTGAGTGGATGATGATGAACATCACAGTAGTAGGTCGCGGTGAATGAGGAAATCGTTTGAGTTGTTTGATGTGGTTCAAGTACAATTACGAGTTATGTTCGATTAAGTGTAGTTAAATGATTGCTTGGGTTCGTTTTATTGAATTATTATTAGCATTAGATGCTTGAGCGATTTGAGGTTCAAAGCCGACGGTTACCAAGCCAAAACAACAACCATTATCATCTTTAACTTCGAATTAAAGCACTTATATGGTTCGAAAAATGTTCCAGGAGCGATTGGAAACGGTTTTGGATGGAAAATCAATAGAATTGGGTGGTTTTGGAGGTGGCCGGACCTACCGATGGTTGGCCGGAGATATGGCCAGAAAATCGGGGATTGAGGGAGATTTGGTTTGGGTTTTAATAATTTTACACAAATGGTCCCTGGAATTTCCTTCCTTTATTATTTTATGCCCAAAACTTCTATTTAAGTTTTAAATTTGACACAATGACCCCCTCAACTTAATCAAACTTTAAGTTTTAATTATTTTTAAAACTTATTAATTGTTTACCTTTTATAAGCTGTTACTTTTTTTATTATTTTTATTATTATTATTCTATTTTTATTATTATTTTCTTTTATTATTATTTTCTTTTATTATTTTTATTATTATAATGATTTAGATGATACTTATAATAATAAGCAATGTTGTAACTACTTGTATTTTCACAATTATTATTATTATTATTATTATTATTATTATTATTATTATTATTATTATTATCACAATTATTATTATTATGCTTATTTTAATAAACTTAATTACTAACCCCTTTAAATTAATGATTTAAAGTAAAATTAAAAGAAACAATCATGAATAACCCACATAGTTACATTAATGACAACAATGGCCCTTACAACAATAAACGATGATAACTTTCAATTAACGAAAAATACGAAATGTTACTGAAAGAGTTTACAAGTGATTATCACTGTGTCGCATGCCTAAAACAGAAGCAATATAAGGTGTCTTACAAGTCAAAGGAAAAGAACTCCATCACTACTCCCCTACACTTATTACACATGGATCTCTTTGGCCCCAATAGTGTAATGAGTTAAGAAGGATCTCATATTGCTTAGTGATCACAGATGATTTCATAAGATTCATTTGTGTCTTCTTCCTTAGAACTAAGGATGAGACTCCTAAGATCTTGAAGAACCTCATTCTGAAAATTGAGAATCAATGTGATCACAAGGTCAAGAACTTAAGATATGATCAATCAACTGAATTCAATAACCAAATCCTTGACACATTTTGTGATGAAAAGGTTATTACAAGACAATATAGTGCTCCAGAACTCCTTAGTAAAATGGTGTTGCTGAGAGGACAATCAGGAGTATTGAAGTTGTAAGAACCATGTTGTCTGACTCTAAACTGCCCATTACCTTCTAGGCAAAGGCAGTTAACATTGTTTGCTATGTGCAAAATAGAGTTTTAGTAGTTAAGACTTATGGTAAGACTTCTTATGAGTTGTGGCAAAAAGAGAAACCTTTTATCGGTTTTCTCAGATCATTTGGATGTCCAAGGATCAAGTAGCCAAATTTGCTGAGAAATCACATGATGGATACTTTATTGGATACTCTTCCTAAGCTAAGGCTTATAGAGTATATAATCTCATAACAAGAGTAGTTGAAGAGTCAGCCAGTGTGCCCTTCAATGAGCACACTCCTAGTGTGAAAGGTTTTGGTCTTGATTGGTTATTTGATCTTGATTTAGTTACAAACTATTTTAACAAATATTGTGAGGATGTTTTAGGATCTATAGGTAACTTATCAATAGAAGATCTTGACCTAAGATTTGAGCTGAGAAGACTAAACATGAATACTACTTCAGCTCTAAGGGTAACTATCCCTGCAAATATAGTTCCTATCAGCCCAACCATGACAAATCCAGCTGAACATCTGAGGTGCCTACAAATTCCAACTCAGAGACACAAAACCCAAATGAAGGAGCTTCAAATGTAGGAGGAAATGGTGGTGGTAACAGTGATCAAGAATTTCTTGAAGCTGGTAAACACTCCATGGAAGACAACATCAATGATGTCACACACTCATTGGATCAAACTTCTCTTGATAAGTGTCCTGGTGTGGTGGGTGGCACTTCATTGCTAGATCTAAACTTCACAAATTTAGATTTGTCCAATCAACTTTTTATGATTCCTCAACTCAGGATCCATAAGTCACACCCCATCATATACATCATTGGAGATATTGATACAGGGGTAAGAACAAGGGGATAAAACCATGAGAAAAGTATTTGTCTGTTACTCTTGTTTCTTATCACAGATAGAGTCAAAGAAGGTTGACGAGGCTTTAAAGGATGGAGGTTAGATTAAAGCAATGCAGGAGGAGCTGCCTCAAATCAAAAGACAAAAGGTTTGGAACCTATGTATTCTCCCTCTAGGGAAGACAACCATAAGTACCAAATGGGTATTTAGGAACAAGAAAAATGATAGAGGAATTATCATCAAGAACAAGACTAGACTAGTTGTTCAAGGGTATACATAAGAAGAGGGAATAGACTACATGACAAGACTTGAAGTTGTTAGAATATTCCATGCTTTTACTGCATCCAAGGATTTCAAGGTCTACCAGCTTGATGTCAAGTATTCTTTTCTATATGGCGTGATAGCTGAGGAGGTGTATGTCAAACAATCATCTGGCTTTGCAGACCCAGATCATCCAGATTATGTCTACAAATTTGATAAACCTCTTTATGGGTTGAACCAAGCTCTAAGAAAGTGGTATGAGACACTACCTCAGTATCTCTGTTAGTATGGCTACAAGATAAGTACTATATATAGAACTCTTTTCATCAAAGAAATAGCGAATGGCTTGATGCTAGTTCGAGTTTATGTAGATGACATTATCTTTGGGTTAACTAATCCAAAACCTTACAAAAGACTTTAAGAAGTTGATAAAGTATAGTTTTAAAATGAGTGCCATGGGGGGAACTCAATTTCTTTCTAGAAATTCAAGTGAAGCAGACTGACAATGGTATCTTCATAAGTTAGTCAAAGTATATGCAAGACATACTTACAAGATTCGACATGACTAAATGTAAGGTTTCAAACACACTCGTAGCTAGAAACCACTCCCTTGTATCTGATCTTGAGGGGGAGTGTGTAGATGAACATCTCTATAGAGCTATGATTGGGTCTTTTATGTACCTCACAGCCAGCAAGCCCGGTATCATGTTTGCTACATGTATATGTCCAAGATATCAAGCCAACCCTAAGATTTCACATCTTGTTGCTGTCAAGAGGATTCTTAGATATCTCAAAGGTGCTCCTAAATTAGGCCTTTAGTATCAAAAGAATTTTGACTTCAATCCGTATGATAGTGACTATGGTGACTGTAATTATATGACTGCAAAGTCTACATTTAGGGGATGTCAAATTCTTGGTGGAAGAATAGTCAACATAAGAAACAATCTTATGTGTCTGCATCAACTTCTGAAGCTGAATACATTGTTGTTGCTAGCTACTATGCTCAAGTGCTTTGGATTCAGAATCAGATGCTGGACTATGGATTCAACTTTAAGGAGACTCCAATCTGTAACATCTTGTATTTTTGGTCAATTAAAAGTTAACGTCGTTATAATTCTTGTAAGGACCATTGTTGTCTAATATGAAACTCATGGGTTACCTTTGTATATGACTTTAGTTTGTCTTCAAACTTGAATGAATAATAATAATAATAATAATAATAATAATAATAATAATAATAATAATAATAATAATAATAATAACATCAATGACAAGTTCGTAATAAGTTTTAATCTTATAATAAATAAAAAAATATATAAGTTGTATTATGTTAAAACTTGTAATTAATTAGTTTCTACATAAAATAATAAAGCTTTAAAACTTCAGGGACCAAACTGTAATTTAACTTAGATTTAAAGTTAAGTTTGGATATAAATAAATTAATCCTAAAACTACAGGGGCCAAAGCTGTAAAATTTGAAAACCCAAACACCCACCCCTTTCTCCCTCTCGACTTTCCGGTTGAAAGTCCGGCCAAAGCTCCGGCGAGCGCCGGCCACCACTGAAACATCACCAATCCACTAAATTGAAACCACTGAACCGTGCGCAAACTAGTTTCGAACCTTAAGCCCTTCAAATCGAGTCATAAATGTTGAGTTTACCTGTTCACTTGAAACCGAAATCGAATTCACTTGAACCTAAAACCGATTCCACACTTAAATCACTGTAATGATCAAATTAATTGGTTATAAACGATTGGTTAATCAAATCAAACTTAATGGAATAATTAACTTCACCTGAATCAGCATTAAATCTGTTTAATTCTACCCAAACCTCTGACATTATACGTATAGTCGTTGGATGCTTACCTGATCAAATCGAAACTATAAAGTAGGGGCAAATATTCACGACATTCCCTTTTCACTATCTGTAAGCTCAATTTCATTTCAAACACACATACACATCAAGATTAAACCAAGAACAGCCGCGATTTGGGTCGAACCATTACACATCGAATCTCAAACGCTTGTAGGTAATTATATTAGGGCTATTACTCGATTTTACATGAGAATCGAAAGCCCTATGGTTACAATCGTTAACAACATCAAATCGGGGGCCAATTTGACCCATATAGAATTAGGTTTCTTAAGCGAATTTGGGGGTTTCGGTTGGTGAGTATTTCTAAAATTTTAAAACCAAGTTGAACCAAAGCCACATCCCTGGTTCATTGGTTAAGTCATTGCACCGCCACCTTTGTGGTCCCGGGTTCGAACCCGGGTACCCTCACATATTTTTTTAGGCTTTTTAAGCCTTTAAATTAAGTATTAAAATTTTCTAAAAATTATGAAAAATAATTTTATAAACTTTGGTTATTTTAAAAACACAAGATTGTTTTCTGTAATTTATTAATAAAAAATATCCTTGTATTTCTATGCTAAAAATATCAAAGATAGTTTATTCCTATATAAAAAATAGACTTTAATTACTAGTTTGATATACAACATTGCCTTTAAATTGTTTAAAATTGTGTTTATTTTATTTAGTTTTCAAAACCTTGTTTAAACTTTATAAATCTTACAAATTATCATTAATATTGTTCTAAAACTCATATTTTTATATATATTTTCTTTCAAGATAATATAAGTGTTTTTTTACATCTTGGTATAAAATATAAATATATATTTTTCAATAAAACATACACGATTTTCATTGGTTAAAGATAATTATTTGACAAGCCCCAAAATCCACTTAAAACCCTAGTTCTCACTTAAACGTTAAACTTATAATTAAACGTTAATCTTGTAAATATATATGTATAACTAGGTGCCTTGTGACGGTTTACCTTGGAACGACATTTATCATTATATTTCTTAATAATCATCATTCCTATACTTAATTGGCATGTGAGTATTTCTATACCCCTTTTATTATTTTTATACGTTGGAGTGGAACATGTTACATTATAAACATTGCACTTGTAAACACGTTTGATTCTTGTAAACTTATGGTATTTCACATGTATGTTGTGGTTAGTTGACCTTTGTAGCTACCATGTAATGTCGAATATATGTACAATCATTAACTATTGCTAGCCTGACGACGTCATAGATCTATGGGCCTGACAAGCCTGCTTAGTTGATCAAAATACATTTAGCTAATCGTATATACTTGTAAACGTTTGAGAGTTGTAAAACTTTGTCAAGGTTTGATTGTGCATCCTATCTTACATCCCTAGTTACGTTGTTCTCTAACTTACAACATGAATTGCCATCTTTTATATACTTATGCATTGAAACTATGGAAATCTCACCAACATTATTGTTGACCTTTTATATTTAACATGTTTCAGGAAATGCTCAAGTTTGATTGGCATCTTGAAGTGCTTTCACATCTAGGAATGGACCTAGTTAAATAAATGAAATAAATTGGCTTGTTACATCTTATGTTATGTTATTTACTTTCTTTGAGACTTAAGTTGGTAATGGTACAATTGGAACTTATGGTTAATATATATTTGGGTTATTTAATAGCGTTATGTGGTTGTGAACGATCTTAACCCTCACACCTCGACGTTTCTGCCGTCAAGGTTGGGGTGTGACAGATTGGTATCAGAGCCCATAACTATAGGAATTTAGGTTATTAGAAATGGCGACCTAGACTATAGCATATGCATGAAACTTATAGAATTATATTTCTATCTTGTAAATTATATGGTTTGCATGCTACATGATGCTATGCCTACTTATGTGCAATTTGATACCTTAGCATAGGATTGCCTGAACATTGTTACCTGTCTCCCTAAACTTATCTTGACTCTTAGACTCTCCCTGAACATGAAACCTCTTAATCTTATTCTCGATGACATGTGGAATCGTATACTTATGCTTATGACTTGTATCTTTAGACGTTATGTCTAATCTATATAAATCTCATCAAGGTTTTGATTTTATGAACCTAAGAAATATTGTGTGACACATAGATACCTGTATTTTGGATTTCCTGGCAAAAGGCCTCCGGGCTAATGTAAGCATTTCGTATAAATCCTACGGGACTAGTTATGCTTACCTGGGGATTTTTGGGATGAGTGATAAACTATGGTCGATATACACAAGTTTCTAAGGCAAATAGGTCAATTTACCTTGACGTGTCAACGTTTCCAAATGGTAATGCGTTACCAAATGGAACCATTCCGCATACCTCACAACTCTTAGCTTATTCTTGTTTTAACTACTATCCTTTGTTACCTTCATTCCCATAACTAACTCATTTTGTATCTAGCATGTCTCGCCATCATGGAAAGCGTGGAAGTTTTGACCGCAAACTTTCAGCAATGATCGCCCGACAAATGGTTGCTGTGCTCCCAACCATGGTTGCTGAACTTAATAGCACCTTAATGGCTAATAGCAGCAATAACACCAATGGGAACAATAGCGCTGCTCATGGAGAGAATAGCAACAATCAACAAGGGAACATTCGTACCTGCACTTTCAAACACTTCAACTCGTGCAAACCCACTAGTTTTAGTGGAAAAGGAGCCACTGGACTCCTCGAGTTGTTTGAAAGTATGGAGAACACCTTTATCGTTAGCGAGTGCCCCGATGAGTTCAAGGTTCGCTATGCTGCAAGTGTCCTTCAACAACGGGCACTAACATGGTGGAATAGTGAAAAGAGAAACCGGGGGACTGAGGTTTCATTGGCGTTGCCCTGGGAAGAATTTAAGGATATCATGATTCAAAAGTTCTGCCCGAGGAGCAAGTTGCAAAAGCTAGAGGAGGAGTTCTGGAACATCAAACGAGATGGTGGAAATCATTTGGCTTATTCCACCCGACATCATGAGCATGCTTCTATCCCATATGGTGGACACCGTGCCCCGTAACATTGAGAAATTTATCAAGGGGGTGCCACCTCAAATTCAAGATGTCGTGGTGGGTAGTAGGCCCACAACTTTGGAGGAGTCAATTACTATCACCGCGTAGCTCACCGAGAATCATATTAGAGCTGGTACTATGTCGGCAAAAGGTTACAAGTCTACTGTGAAGGTGACACCCGAGGCAACAAAGGAGGTAAGGGCCGAGTCATCTTCCCAAAACAAGAAGCGTAAGTTCACCCCGACACGCAACTATGCTGTGACCGCCCCAAATGCACCTCAAAAACAAATGGTGGTTGCAAATCAAGCTCCTATGGCTAGAGCTTATCCTGGTCCATATCCTATGTGTAACACATGCAACTACCATCACGCGAGCAATACTCCATGCCGAGTTTGTTCGTTGTGTGGAAAGTATGGGCACTTGGTGGCTACTTGTCTTCGTGCACCAAACAACAATGCAATGCTTACCAACCGAACCTGTTATAACTATGGAGAGCTTGGTCATATTCATCCACAATGTCCTCGCAATGCGGGAACTATGCCACCAGCTCGTGGAAGGGCTTTCAACATCAACGCCAACCAAGCACAAGCCAACAACAACGTGGTGAATGGTACGTCGTTGAACTTCTTTTAAATCATTTCTTGTCTTATAAAAATTCCTATCTGTGTTCATCATACCAATAATGGGTTATTACCAAACAGGTATGTATCTTGTAAATAATTATTATGCATCTTTATTGTTTGATTTGGGTGCGGATAGGAGTTTCGTGTCCTTGGAATTCGAGCCTATACTTTCTAAACCGCGTGTTAATCTTGAAAGATCCTTCACGGTCGAAGTCGCCGATGGAAAATCTATTGTCATTGATGTCGTAATACGTGATTGCACCTTAAGCCTTAACGAACACGAGTTCTCCATCGACCTCATTCCTATGCAACTGGGAAGCTTTGATGTTATTATCGGCATGGATTGGTTAGCCAA
>BJCO01750756.1:0-13748 GCA_018326465.1 Flaveria floridana | reverse complement strand
CGACTAAACAACATTATTAACATCAGACACATCATTAATGCTTAACATAACTGTCAATAGGTGATTGACCGTTCATACATACAAGTTTGGGAAGTTTCATCATACATACTTACCACTTAACAAGTGAGTTTCGTTGCCCCTTTTTATGCTTATACAATGTTTCAATCTTTTACAAGCATGGGGGAAAAGTATGCTCACCCGTTTTTAATGTTGTACAACATACATACAATTTTCATACTCAGAATCAATGTGAAACTGTTTTGTGAGTACTTATCTGATGCATACATGAGTTATTGTGTGGTGCTTCTTACAATCATTTAATTCTGGTGTTGGAACCGACGGATAGGTATTAGTAGTACTACTGGGTTGACACACCCACCCTTGACAGATGGTTACTTGTGAGTACCATCACACAGCCAGGTACGAGCCTTGGGTGATTATATTCCGACAAGTTGCTGTGTACGTCATTAGGTTTGGTTCTATAAAACTCATGGTATGTGATTTTGCTTGCTTATAACTGTATGCACGATATTCCACAACAAACACTATACAACATCAATTACATGTTTACAATTTAAACTTGCGAAGCTCACCAACATTATTGTTGACAATTTTGAGCATATTTTTTAGGTTACAATGAGAACTGAATATCTAGGAGTGCTGCCTTAGTGGAGACCCTAGGATACATTTTGAGAATGAACATACATGATGAACAATTATTTTGTACATTGTTGCAGTTCATCAAACAATTATTATTCTTTTGGATACTTGTTCCCGGGTTGTGGGAATTACATACAAGAATACAATTTTTGTAATTGTGAATCATTACAAGTTTCTGTTTATGCTTATTGCTATGCTGTCGTGAATATTGACTAAACACGACACAAGTCTCCGTTTGTGCCGGGTGTCGTCATGACACGCTTTGTCATCAATTACATACATATTGTATCTCTATTGTTAACCATGTGTTATGACGATCCCGTCTCGCTCGCATCCCCGTGTTTCCGTTCTTAGCGGGGGTGTGACACCAACCAAAGGTTGAACACTCATTATCTGATTTTGAGACATCATCTTCAAGTGATCCTAAAATTTTCATTAAAGTCAGAGAAAAAATGTACACTAAAGCATGTTTTGATCAAGTTAAGCATTACAAAACTTATTCATTTAAAATCTGTGATAAACTAAAACAAGAAGAAGTAATGTAGAACAAATTGAAAAACAATCATAAAATCTCTGATGAAAAGATCATATCTCTTCAAACTTCATGGAACAAAAATCTAAAAGAACTTGAAAATGTTAAAAAGAAACTTTAAGTGATGACCAAAAATCTTGAACAATAGAAAATAGCTCATACTGCAACTCAGGTTGATCTTGCTAAAGTTAAAAATTCAAAAACCATTGTAGAATAATCGGTAAGTGGAAGAAAAGATAAAGATAAAACAGGTTTAGGTTTCGCACATGAGCCTATGCCTGAATCAATCTCAAACGCTTTACTAGAGAACTTTAACAAGCATGATCACTCACCTAAAAATAAAACTAAACTAAAAGCATTTCAATATAAGAAAAAGAATGTGCAATCTAATGCAGAAAGTGAGGAAGAAAAGATAAAGTTGAGATATTTGAGGAACAAGAATCAGAAAAGATTAAAAATGGTTATCCAATTAAAATTAAATCTTATGAACCACGACCAAAGAATAAGAAGGTATTTGTTCCTAAAGGATCTCATGAAGTTGTTATTGAAAAATGTGAGCCTGAAAATTATGTTAACGAAGGTGTTGAATCAAATGACAAATAAAATTTAAAGAAGAAAGAGAAAACAAAAGAATATGTTATTACATCTGATGATTCATGTTCTTCTTAAATTTCTAATAAATCCCAAAGCAAAACACCATCATCAAAATCAAGAAATCAAAGAAGAAGAAGGAAAAATTCCAAAGCTAAAACATCTCAAACTCAAAATCAAACAAATCAACTTAAGCCAGTGAAGTTTGTGTCTGCTAGTACTTTTGACATGAACACAATTCCTTAAATAAAATCAAACACAAAGAACAAATCTAACTTTGATTTGAAAACAGGTTCAGGTCCTAAGTCTTACGCTGTCAACATAAGATTTGTATCTAAGGAGTTAAGGAATAGTGTTAATAATCAAAAACCAAAACCTAAATTTAAAAAGAACAAACTCACAAATAAAAAACAACATATTAACCTTACAACTCCTAAATCAAAACAAGGAACAAATATGGCTTCCACATCTAAGGTTAACAAATAGTTGTTTAAATTTAAAGAAAAATACTATGATATATGTGACATGTATAATGATAACACTGTTGAATGTTTCTTTAATAGGTACTGTCACATTTATGATATGAACAATCACTTAATAGTTGATTGTTATTTCAACAAGTAACGTGCCTTGTATGATGAAAGAAATCATAACACTAAATATTGTTACTTCAGAAATAACTTGCCAAGGAAAGGATATGTTAACCCAAGATTTCAAAGAAATCAATATAATGGATTTCAAGGTTTAACAAACCAACCCTCCTTAGGCTTGGGATCTCTCAGAAGAATCAGTTCTGATTATGATGATTCTTATGCTGTGAAAACAAAACAATATAAACAAGGAAACTTCATTCCACGATTTGTGAGAATGAACAATGGAAAGTTTAGTAAGCAAAAATTTTCTAAAAATGCTTCAACTTATCTTGATGATGATCTTGAAAAAAGTTACAATGCTTTAAGGATTAAGCAAAACAAAGATGATCAGAAATTTGTTAAACATGGACTTGAGAAAATAAAACCTCAAAAGAAGCCTGATTTTAATAAGCTTCAACTTTAGTAGTTTACTATTGTTAACAAGTTTGGCAAGCCCAAGACCATCTCGGCTTAGGTTGATAACTAACCTTAAATTTATTTTTATATGCAGGTACGCCCAAGAAGACCTATTAATACGTGGTATGTTGATAGTAGGTGTAACCGGCATATGATAGGCAATCATGCCTTACTTCAAGATTTCAAGATGAAAGATGGTACTCATGTTGCATTTGGAGGTGATGCGGGTAGTAAGATCACAGGAGAAGGAACAAATTCAAATGGGATTATCAGCTTTGATAAAGTCAACTATTGTGCTCAGTTGAACTTTATTCTTTTAAGTATTTCCCAAATTTATGATAAATCTTACTCAGCTTTATTTGATGACTCTTATTGTTATATCTTGAAGCCCCGTTTCCAGATTAGCAAGGAATGGGTAGTTGCTAAAGCTGTTCGTGATCGGGATATATAGAAGTTAGACATGTCTTAAGTTGATCCTTCTACAGAAACAACTTGCCTTATTGCTCGAGCATCAAATGATGAAAGTTAGTTATGGCATAGACGTCTTGGGTATTTTAATTTCAAGAACATGAACAAACTTGTTACAGGAAATCATGTAGTAGGAATTCCTACAAAGAAGTTTGCTACCACTAATTATTGCACAGCTTGCTTAAAAGGAAAGCAACATAGAGTGTCTTATAAGCCCAAGCTAATAAACTCAAATTTCAAGCCTCTCCAGATGTTGCATATGGATTTATTCGGAGAAACAAATGTGCAGAGTATTCGAAAAAATATTATTGTTTAGTTATCATTGATGACTTTACAAGATTTTATTGGGTATTGTTTTTGCATGCTAAATTTGAAACAGCTGAATTATTAAAAGAGTTTATCATTAAAGTTGAAAATCAATAAGAACAAAAAGTGAAAATCAATAGAAGTGACAATGGAACTGAAATTAAAATGTCAATGTTGACATGTTTGTGTAGAAAAAGGAATTGCTTGTTAGTTCAATGCTCCTCATACTCCACAACAAAATGGAGTTGCTAAAAGGAAAAATAGAACTTTGATCAAGGCTAGACTTTCTATGTTAGCAGATGCAAAGATTCCAATCACTTTCTAGGATGAAGCCATATCCACAGCATGTTTTGTGCAGAATCGTACATTAATTATGAAAGATAAACAAAAAACTCCATATGAGTTGATGTTTGGCAGGAAACCTAATATAGATTTTCTTAAATCTTTTGGTTATCCTATTTTGATTTTAAATTGAAGCAACCAGCTTGGAAAGTTTGATGCAAAATCTGATGATGGATTTTTCATTGGATATTCATTAGTTTTAAAAGCCTTTAGAGTTTATAACTCTAGGATGAATGTTATCCTTGAAACATTTAATGTTAAATTTCTTGAAAACTCATTTCCATCAGTTTCAAATGGTCCATCTTGGTTATTTGATTTAGATTCATTGTCAAACTCTTTTAATTCTAACTTGTTTAAAATTTCAGGTGAAAAGAAGAAACAAGGGGAGATCTAGGATCTTTCAGTGATGATTCTCATTCTGATGATATGGGTGATTGAAGCCCTGATTATCCTTTCTTTTCATTAGTCAAATATTCTATCTTTAGTTCTGAATCTAATGATCAATCAAAATCTCATCAAGCTCAAAATCCTCCAAATTTTGATCATTCAAATGTTACACAACCTATTCCTAATGATGGTCCTGAAATTATTCAACTTGAGTCTGGCCCTTCATTAGTTTCTGCTGATGTAGTTGTTACTGATCATCTTGATTATTTTATTAACTCACCAACTCAAGTTCCTAATTTCACTCCACATACTTGAAATCTATTGCAGTAACTATCTAACTTGAACCAGACTAATCTGGATGTTTGTTTCCAGAAGATGGGATTCCAACGTCTTGTATTCATAAGAACCATCACTAAAGCTTTACAAGACAATAGTTGGATTGAGGCTATGCAAGAAGAGTTATTATAGTTCCGCAAATAGGAAGTATGAAAGCTTGTGGATTTATCTGAAGCACAAAATGTCATTGGCACAAAATGGTTGTTTAGAAATAAATCAGATGATCGAGGAATTGTTGTTTGCAACAAAGCGAGACTTGTTGCACAAGGTTACACCCAAGAAGAAGGATTGATTATGATGAAGTATTTGCTCCAATTGCAAGACTTGGAGCAATTCGTGTCTTCCTGGCTTATGCTTTATATATGAAATACAAGGTGTACCAGATGGACGTGAAAGGTGCTTTCTTGTATTGACCAATCATAGATGATGTGTATGTCAAGCAACCTTAGGGTTTCGAAGACTCAACATACCCTCATCGTATGTACTGGGTTAGTAAAGCATTGTATGGTCTTCATCAAGCTCCTAGAATTTGGTATGATACATTCCTACAACATTTGATCTAGCATGGATACACACGAGGGAAAATTGATCAGACTTTGTTTATAAAGAAGGATGCTAATGATCTCTTATGTGTTTAAGTGTATGTTGATGATATCATATTAGGTTCTACAAGTCCAAAATTGTGCAATGAATTTAAAGAAATCATAAAGTCTCGTTTCCAAATGAGTTCTATGGGAGAAATTATTTTTTTATTAGATTACAAGTGAAACAGTCTGAAGATGGAATTTTTATTAATCAGGAGAAATTTGTTAAAAAAACTCTTAAAAAAGTTTAAACCGCAAGATTGTCGATCTAATAGAACTCCAACTAATGCCAATACCAAGATTGAACCTCATCTGAAAGGAAAATCTATTGACCAAACTTTATACAGATCCATGATTGGTTCCATGATGTATCTTACTGCATCTAGACCTGATATAGTGTATGCTGTTTCTGTCTGTGCCAGTCATCAATCAGACCCGAATCAATCTCACCTTATCATTATCAAACGCATATTTAGATATCTCAAGAAAAACCAGCTCTAGGGTTATGGTATCCTTATGAAGGAAACTTCGAGTTACATGGATATACAGATATTGATTATAGGGGATGTTGTCAAGATCATAAATCTATAACAGGTGGTTGTCAGTTTTTAGGTCCCAGATTATTCTAATGGTAATGTGAGAAACAAACAAATGTATCCATTTCAACTTGAGAAGCTGAGTACATAGCTGCATCAGTAGGATGTTTTCAAATCCTTTGGTTACAAAACCAACTGTTGGATTACGGGTTCAATTTTCTTAAAACTCCTATTTACATTGATAACACAACTGTTACGTTTTTTCCAAAACAAAACATATCAAAATTCGATATCATTTTCCCAGAGATAACTTGTAACACCCGGAAATTTTCTTTGGAGCCGACGAAAGAAGAAAAGAAATAAAGTCCAAAGTCGAGGGACCAAACTCGCCAATGAGAGAAACTTAGATGGGTGGGAATATAAAAGGGGGAGGGAAGCCCACACCCTCCACATTCTTGTCAAACTCGGCCAAGGGAGAAGAGAAGAGAGAAAAAGAGGAGAAAAGATTGGTTCGGGTGGATTCGAGCGTGAAAATCGAAGTGTAGCGGGTCAAATCAAAGCTCTACTCGACGAGATCGTTCATGTGAGTTCTAGGACCCCTCTTTTACAAGTTTTTGAATTATTTTGGGATTGGAACACATCTGAAAAACTATTTTAGGGTATTTGGGTGAAAACTCATTTATGTATGTATGTGCATGTGTATGATTCGTTTGGGGCTTGTTTTCGGGCTTGGTTGTGCTTGAATGAGGTCGTGGTATGCATCCCTAAGATTTAAAAGGGTTAATTTGAGCTCGAACGAGGTTTGGAAGGGTTTGGAGGTCGAAAGGGACGGCTGCAGTTCGGGATGAACTGCATTCTGCATCAGCTAGGGCTATGCGACCGAATAGAGGTCCATGCAACCGAATGGCATGCGAATGGGTCCATACGCATGAAAAAAGGGCGACTGAGGTTCATTCGTATGACAGTAGTGCGACTGAGGGTCATACGCATGAGGACTATGTGACTGAAGGAAATGCGACTGAAGGTCATGCGACTGGAGTCCATACGCCCGTGAGTCGTGCGATTGAGGTTCATACGCACGAAAGGTGTGTGACTGGGGGCCATTCTCATGAAGGTCATGTGACTGAGGTCCATACGCCTGGATGTCATGCGACTGAGGTTGATTCGCATGGGAAGCATGCGATTGGAGGCAGTGCGACTGGAGGTCTATTCCCCTGAGTGTTCTCATACGCATGGAAGACCATGCGACCGAATAGGGTCCATACGCCCGAATGACCATAGTATTGTCTGACTTTCGGGAAAGTGCGGACGTAGGCTCAGACCTTTGGGGTTGTAGATGATGTGATGGGCAGGGATGATGTAAGATGATTTATGATGATAAGCTGATGATGATGATGATGCGATGCATGATGATGTGTGATGCCGTATGGTTTATATGATGTGATGCGCGTGATTCGTGTGATGTTTGATGTTGTATGATGTGCATGTTGCAAGATTATGCATGATGTATGTTATGTATGTATGATGTTGCCCTGTATGATGATGCTATCTGTGTATGATGATGTTCCTTATTATGATGTATGTATATCTTTCCTGTAGCTTACGTGTTACGTTAATGAATGAATGAAAAGTATTATGTAACGTAAAGTGGAAGATAATGAAAAGAGGAACGTAATGAAAGAATGCATGCGTTAATGAGTGAATGAAAGTAAGAAAGGTTTGTAAGCAAATGTATGAGGTGAGCGACCCTGTTATCGTAACAGACTCGAAAGGGGTCCTTGTCGTGTACTCCGGTACTGTGTCAGTCTTCGGACATGAGTCGGGGGTTTGGTTACAGGCCCCGACACAGTATCAGTCTTCGGACATGAGTCGGGGGTATTGCGTGAGACATGATCGAGATAAAAGAGGAACGAATCGCGTATCCTGGTACTATGTCAGTCTTCGGACATGAGTCGGGGGTTTGTTTATCAGGCCCTCGGCATAGTATCAGTATTCGGACATGAGTCGGGGATATTGCATGGGACGAGATAATGAGGTGAGCAACTTTGTGTTGCAATAGACTCGGATAGAGTTCAATCCAGGTGATTGACTCGAATGGGATCTTTGTCACGTATCCCGGTGTTGTGTCAGTCTTCGGACATGAGTCGGGGGTTTGTGTACAGGTCCCGGCACAGCATCAGCTTTCGAGCATGAGTTGGGGATACTGCATGAGACAAGATTCGAGTAATGAAGAGTAATGAGCGAAGAAATGAATGAATGAACGAATGAACGAATGATGATGAAGATAATATTAATAATTATTATCAGTATGAATGTATGATGTATGTCAACTGGCGAATGTAAAATACAAGAAAAGAGTAAGAGAACAGAAAGTAAAAGACAGTGAAAAGTATATACGAAAGTATGAATGAGAAAGATAATTATGAAAGAACGAATGTATGAAATGAACGAATGAGGAATGAATGATAATGACGTATGTTGAATGAACAAAGGTTAAGGAACGAATGATGAAGATAATAATGATATTATCTATGTGTACGTACGATGTGTGATCACATTCTAAAGTATAGTATGATTTGGAAGGAAGTAAAGAACGTTTTAAATCGAAAGAAAAGTATGTTTTATTAAAACTAGAACTCACTCAGCAACGCTGACTTTTTGTGTGTTTCCAGTTTACAACTAATGTTGCTGAGGATGGCACGGGGTGGCTACTCGGCTCTTTTTGGATGGCATTCTTTTGTTTAACGTTTTAGCATTGTAATACGAACGAGCGATCTTTTGTAATGAATGATGTATAATTTTGCAAAAGTGTTTATTTAAAGGAAATGAAATGTTTGTTTTAAAAGTTTCCGCTGCATGATTTCAGTAAAGTAATATAATTATGTGTTTTAAGTGAGATGAATGACCAGCTGTAAGCGTCCCGGGAATGGGGCCTTACAAGTTGGTATCAGAGCCAAAGTTTAAGTAAAACGGGTAAATTTTCAAAATAAACCTTAACTTAAACTGAGAATGGGACGGAAAGGGAAGGGATGCCAATCTGAGTAGCTGCGTGCCATCAGGTATTTTTGTAATGTTAACCAGTATTATGTGCGCATGTTATGTGGTTTATGTGTTAATGGTAGATTTAGATACTGATGTAGTGAGGACAGGTAATGCTCGGGGTATGAAGAGTAAAGTAAGTGGCTAATCACAACTGGCCACTGTAATTAGGGACTGACTATACTTGACATAAACTGAGCTATTCCCTTAAATGACCGTGTTGGTGTTTGAATCTTTCAGTGTGTGTTAGAGAATGGCCGGTGGTAGATCATTGAAGGCTTCACTCGGTGGAGGTTGTGGTGGACATGGTGTTGAACCGCGGGTCACAAGAGTAAGACCCGGAGTGGAGAAAGTGGTTCTTGAAGAACCCGAGACCCCTCATCCGGAGGGCGGTGATGAGAGTGCTAACCTGAGAGCCTCGATGAGAGAGGCGGTTGCGGAAGAAGTGCATCAGGCCATGTAGACGATCCTACCGTCTGTAGTGACCGAAGTGATAAAGGCTGTTAGAGATGGGGAGAGACAGGAAAGGGGTAGACCTTTGGGCGAAAGGAGATGGCCCGAGGCTGAAACGGTTTTCTTCGATTATGAAGAGAAAGAAGAAGAGGGAGAGCCCGCGCCGGAGGCGGCAAGAGGTTGTAACTATGGGGCGTTTCAACTATGCAAGCCCCCAACTTTTGATGGTAATGGCACTGCTACTGCTGCTCACCAATGGGTGAGGGAAATAGAAGCTGTTCTAAACATCAGTGAGTGCCGAGAAGACCAGAAGGTAAAGTTTGCTGCCCACTCTTTCGTGGACTCAGCATTGTGCTAATGGGACAACATAGTCCAAGTTGAGGGTAGCCGGGCTATCAGAAGGATGAGATGGTTAGAGCTGAAAAGGCTGGTGATTGAGGAGTTCTGTCCTCACCGTGAGATGGATAAAGTTGAAAGGGAGTTCCTATAGTTGGAGGCGGGGACAATGACACATCAGCAATATACCACCAAATTCAACGAAATGGCACGGCTGGTGCCGGATCAGGTGACGCCTCTTTCGCGGAAGATCAAGAGGTATATTCAGGGCTTGCCGGCGGATATCCATAGGCACATGATCACTGCCCGACCAAGCACGTTAGGTCGGCAGTTGATCTAGCGGGAAGGTTGTACGACTAGTGGGAGGCGATAGAGATAACAGACGAAGTGGAGGAGCGAGCCTATGTTAAGTAGGGGAAAGGAAGGTGGGACAATGATGGTGGATTTGTGTTTGAAGGTACGGCGTTGAGGGACGATGATTGGAAGAGAATAGAAAGAAGAGGGGAGGTATGCAGAAAGTGTGGTAGAGGCCATGAGGGGGAGTGCAAGTGGGGACTGAACGTCTGTTTTCAGTGTGGGAAGGAAGGCCACAAGGCGAGGGATTGCCGCGTGGCTATGTGCTATGACTACGACGAGATTGGACATCTGAGCAGGGACTGTAAGAAGTCGAAGGCAGGAAGCTCCGGTGCGAGGAAGGGGAATAGAGTGTGAAGGCTAGGGCTTTTGCCATGACCAAGAGGAGGCTAGAGCGGAGTTCGACCTGACGTCAGGTACGTTTCTGGAAATTTAAGTTTGTGAACTTATGCCTTGAATGCGATGCTAGTAGTAGTTTCGTTCCTACTGCTTTCAGGTGTAAGTTGCATGTTAGGAGAAGGAACATCGATGAGCCCTTCGATATAGAGATTGCTATTAATGAATTCACTAGGTTACCTGATGCCCTAAAGTATTGCGTGATAGAATTGAGAAAGCGTTTGTTCCTGCTAGACCATTCGGGACAGACTTGGGTGGATAGGCGTACACCATACGATGAATGGGCTAGCAATCCATGAGGCGTGGACGTATTGCCTACTTTGCCGATGTATGGTATGTGGATATACTAATATCCCAACCGTCAGATGTACCGAGACCCGAGTAAAGATTATTGGTGGCCAGGTATGAAGCATGATATGGTGAAGTACAAGAGTAAATGCCTTACTTGTTTACAAGTGAAGGCCGAGCACCAAATGCCAGATGGGAAGTATTGAGGCGATTGAGGCTACGAGTGAGAAGCTCAAAAGGATCAAAGCCCTGATGGAAGTAGCCAAAGATAGAAAAGAAGTCGTATGTTGATAAACGACATAGAGCGATTGAAATCCAGGTGGGAGACTGGAAAAGAGATGAGACAATATTGCCCATAATGGTTTAAAGAACAACAGGTTTCGGGGACGAAACCCATTTAAGGGGGTGGACTTGTAACACCCGGAAATTTTCTTTGAAGCCGATGAAAGAAAAAAAGAAATAAAGTCCAAAGTCGAGGGACCAAACTCGCCAATGAGAGAAACATGGATGAGTGGGAGTATAAAAGGGGGAGGGCAGCCCACACCCTCCCCATTCTTTCCAAACTCAGCCAAGAGAGAAGAGAAGAGAGAAAAAGAGGAGAAAAGCTTGGTTCGGGTGGATTCGAGCGTGAAAATCGAAGTGTGGCGGGTCAAATCGAATCTCTACTCAACGGGATCGTTCATGTGAGTTCTAGGACCCCTCTTTTACATGTTTTTGAATGATTTTGGGATTGGAACACATCTGAAAAACTATTTTAGGGTATTTGGGTGAAAACCCATTTATGTATGTATGTGTATGTCTATGATTCATTTGGGGCTTGTTTTCGGGCTTGGTTGTGCTTGAATGAGGTCGTGGTATGCTTACCTAAGATTTAGAAGGGTTAATTTGAGCTCGAACAAGGTTTGGAAGGGTTTAGAGGTCGAAAGGGACGACTGCAGTTCGGGATGAACTGCATTCTGCATCAGCTAGGGCTATGCGACCGAATAGAGGTCCATGTGACCGAATGGCATGTGACTGGGTCCATACGCATGAAAGGAGGGCAACTGAGGTTCATTCATATGACAGTAGTGCGACTGAGGGTAATAAATATGAGGACTATGCGACTAAAGGAAATACGAGTGAAGATCATGCGACTGTTAGGACCCTTATTGTCTCTAGTGTCCCCTCCGTATCCAAAACTATGACGGCTTCTCCACGCGCTAGTCATAATACCACCATTTCAAATGGGGTGCAAAATCTTGTGGCATCTCCCTCAATGGAATATGAGACATTGTGCGAGGAGGTGCCATTTCAAGACAGCCTTTGGTCTTCCTGAGGTAGGGTCAACCTCTGTCTTATGAATAAACCTTTTGGGCTGTTGAGGTTTGAAGTTGACCCACCTCGTATGGTATTCCCTTTTCATTGCCTTCTCGAACCATCCCGATATCTTTCCGGGAACAGCATAAAGGAGGTTCAAGTTGGCTAAGACGGTTAAGCTCAAATCCAGGGAGAGTTTTCAGATCGTGTGGGAATCTGAAATACTCTATGCCCTTCTCTCTCTTGACAACGTATACCTTGAGGTCCTCAAAATACGCCCAGCTTATGATCTTGCCAGACACCTTCTGATGCTTCTTTACCTTGTAGAGCTTGGTGTAGGCGTTTGACTTTATAGGCTCTCGCTGTTTCTTCATTTCCTCCAGGCAGGCTGCCCACTCAGCCTTTTTGGTTGCTAGATCAGCATCATCCGCCTGAGGACCTTCATCTGTAGCTTCTTTTCTAGCTAACTTTTCTTCCACTTTATCGAATGCACTGCTGCCAAATGTTTCTCCCAGATCTGGTAGTACTTCGCCTTCGGCGTTAGTATACTGGGGATAATGGTCAGCAGTCACATCCTCGATCTCCACCTCATCGACATCTTGTAGTTCCTCATCACTGACTACGTCGACTTCGGGAGCATCCTTCACCAATTCATCTGGATTCAGACTGAACAGTTCGGCAATCTGTTCATCTGTCATATCATGGATTATCTCTCCCTCTTCAGGTGTGTAGCTGACTGAGCGATGTACAATCCCTTGCAAATCAAGAATCATTGTCAATTGAGTCTTGATTTGTCAAAGGGGTACCACATCATGCTCGTCAGCCTGTTTAGTTGAACCTGTTAAAGAAATAAACAAACACAATAAGAGTTAGTATACATGATGCACATGACAAATGACAGTTCAACTTTTCATTTATTTATTTAAATAAACATTGATACATGATTTCAAGAACAAAAGTTTAATAACATATAGACATCTAAGCTTTAATTTTGCCTTGAATCATGGCCGGGTCTTCTGTAGATGGGGAGGTAGGTGGGGCAGATGATGATGCTCCTTGGTCTTGTCTCTTCTTCATTCTTTGCTCTTGACCATGAGCAGAGGCAGATGCAGCTGCATCTCCTTCATCGTCCTCATCATCATCCTACCTCCCTCTTGCTTCTCCATCACCATCATCATCAACATCATCATTGTCATCATCTTCATCATCATCCTCATCATCATCTCCATCATCATCTCCTTCACCGAGCTTCAAAGGCTCATCCTTAGATCCTTTGAGTTGGAGCATGGTCTTCTTGTTTGCAGCCTCCAACTCCTCCAGCTTCTTGGCAGACTCCTCCTTATGCTCTTGGAGTTGAGCAATCTGCTGTGCCTGCTGTGAAATCTGCTGAGCTTGAGATGCATTGAGCTACACCAGCTGACATAACTGAGCGGTCTTTTCTTCATCAGCAGCTAACAGCTTCAGCATCATTCTGTTCAGTACTGCCAGCCGTTCCTCTACCCCAATGGGGGGTAGAGTAGATCCGGTGGGGTATGTGGAAGGGCCGGCTTGGTGGCTGGTGGTGGTAGCAGTGGCTGTGGTGAATATGGGTGGTGGTGAATGGATGGGTGGAGAGGTATGAGGTGTGGTTGTGGAAGGTAGAGTAGTAGTGGTGGGAGGTGTAGTGGTAGTGGGTGGTGTAGTGGTAGAGGTGGTGGTATGAAGTGTGAATCTCGGCCGCTTCCCCTTCTTACCGTAAGGCTGAGCCATCCTCTTCTTCCGAGTCCCCTTGGACCCGGAGGCTCCCCCTAGGCTA
>BJCO01750702.1:0-11180 GCA_018326465.1 Flaveria floridana | reverse complement strand
GATGAAGATTTCAAAAAGATGGACATTGATAGCAAAGCTATGACTGTATTGCTCACTGCCATACCAAACTCGATTATGGCAGGTTTTGAGCATTGCACTAGACCAAAGAACTCTTTGATGCTTTGAAATTAATGTACTCAGGTTCCTTAGAATCCAAAGAATACAAGAAGGATGCTCTAAAGCAACAGTTTGAGAATTTCACCTACATTGATGGTGAAAACTTGAGCTAACAATACTTCAGATACATGGATCTGATAGCATCTCTGTAGTCTATGGGAGTGACTCTTGAAAAGAGAGACATAGTAAGGAAGTTCATGAGTGCTCTTCCTCGTGAATGGACTTTCTATTGTGTTTCTATCAGGAGACCTGAGAATCTTGGAACACTCATTATGACTGAACTATATGGAATATTAGATGGATACCGTATGGAGATGGAAAATCTGAACAGACGGTAGATGAATGACAGCTCAACCACTCCTGTTAGCAATGCTCTACATGTTGCTGAAGGTGCAAGAACTCCCCAGTCCCAGATGTGCCTGACTCACAACTAACAGCCATCATGTTCATCTGGACCATACATTACTTTCCTAGAGACACCCAAGTGTCAACAAGCTCAACAAGGTCCTTTTCAAGAAAATTGTGCTTTTGTCTCAGGGATGGAACACTCAAGTGATTTCCAGTTCTGTTTTGATGATCTGGAGTGTTTCAGTCCAGATGATGTTAAATATATGGACATTATTCAACAAATGGCTCTACTTACCTACAGAGCAAAGAAGTTCTATAAGAGAACTGGAAGGCAATTCCCTCAGAACCCAACAAGTAGTAAATTCAGGTTTGACAAATCAAAGGCTAAGTGTTACAACTGTAATCAACTTGGTCATTTTGCAAGGGAATGCAAGGCTCCAAAATCTAATCCTGGAGCAAGCCAAGCTTTTTAACATCATGCCACCACACAAGCTGCAACCAAGCCAAAAGAGCACACTGCAGCCGTTGCTCATGAACTTGATTGGAGCTTTATAGTGCAAGATGTTACTCCTGCTCAAGCTCTCATGGCAGACACAGATGATACCAAGGTATATGAACATCTTTGTACTCCTGACTGTGTAGCTAAGGTTAAGTTGTACCAGGACTACAACTTGAAACTTAAATCTGATATTGAGTCTTTGAACATATTAAAAGCTGATTTTAAAAGAGTAGAATCTGACTATAAACTAAAAATTAGAGTTAGAAAACACTGCATCTACTTTAAAACATGAACACTCAAACTACAGGGCTCAAATAAAAGATTTAGTTTCAAAGTTGACTTAGGCTCAAGCCCAGCTAGTAATAGCTGAGGATGAAGCAAAAAAGTATGCTATCCAAGAGCATAACTTCAACAACTTTCTTGCATCAACTTCTCACTCAAAAGAGTGTTATCAAAACAAGAGTGGGTTGGGAACCAATGAAACTGCTCCATCACATTCCTATATGTCTATTAGATAACCAAGATGTGGTAGTGATGAGCAAGAGGTTCCAACTACTGACCCACCATCTCTTAAGAGCATGAGTGATGCAAAAATGGTTACCACCACCACCACAGAGAAGGACAAGGTAGAAAACCTCATCCTTATAGTTGAGAACAAATCTCTCACCACCAAACAGAGAAAGAACAAGATTCAAGCAACCAAAAGAACTGCCAAGAAGGTGGCTAAGTCCAAACTGAAAATTGACCCAAGGCAAAAGGGTGTTTTCATCTCAGCTTGATTCTAAGTGGTTGGAAGCTCAGATTCAGGACAGGAGTATAGTACCGGTACTCCCATCCAACTGAAGGATCTGAAGCAGAAAGGAAAAGTTGTGGAAGAGGACAAGAAGACCAAGAAGCAACAATCTACATGTCCCACCAAAGCAAACGCTGAATGCATAATGTGTGGTCTGCACAACCACATGGCTAAGGATTGTTTCTATAATCCTGCAAGCACATATTATGCAAACAGGGTAAGAAAAGGAACAGCCAAGAAAGGTGTCACACTTGGATCACATAACCAGATCCAAAGGTTGAAGAAAGGAAAACAGTCTTCCGAAGCCAAGTTACCTTCGGAAGGAACATCTTCTTCCGAAAGGAAAGTAGCTTTGGAAGAGAAACCAAAAAGAATTCCGAAGAACAAGAAAGCACCTCTCAAACCTTCCGAGAAGAAGACTGCTTCGGAAGAGAATGGTCTGAAAGCTTCTTCCGAAGAGAAAGAAACTTTGGAAGAATGCTCTGCACCCAAGCTTCATCAAGCTCATCTTTAATGATCAACCAAAGGATGGAATGGAAAATCAAAGAAGATGTTGAAGCCCAAACCTCCTCTTCCTAAACTACTATTGAACCCACATGCTTACACTTTGGTTCAATTTTATCATCATTGGAAGAACCCAAGACTAGGGCTGGTCATGAGCCGAGCCGAACCGAGCGGACTTTTGCTCGTGCTTGGCTCGTTTTCAAACCAAACCGTGCTGATCGGCTCGTATACAACCGAGCGGAAAATCGAAGGAGCATTTTTCGAGCGTTAAATTTTCGAGCGAACGTCGAATGAGCGCAAACAAGTGGTTTAATAACTTAAAAATCAGCCACATTTCATTACATAATACTTTCATGAATGACAACACGTTATGGCTGACGATGAAGCTAGCTAAGTCTGTAGTCGATAATGCTGAGAGCATATTGCAGATAACGGTGGCAGCGAGATGCGAGAGACGGTCGAAAAAATATCTTTTAATGGCTTAGGATTTCACTTTTATATTAAGTGTAGAATTCTTTATTAGATTGATTGATCAAGTATGCATAAATATAATTATATATTTGTATATAATGGGTCAAATCTACTAGAGCACTACATATAAACTATATATACATATTAATTCGATCCGAACCGAACCAAACGGACCTTTGCTCGTGCTTGGCTCGTTTACAAACCGATCCGAGCCGATCGGCTCGTTTACAACTTAGCAAAAATTCAAATGAGCATTTTTTGAGCAAATTCCAAACGAACATCGAGCGAGCGTCGAGCGTCGAGCGATTTGAACAACCCTACCCAAGACTAACAAGGCTTGGGTTTCTAATAAGAACTAATTGTTTCACCTTTGTGCAGGGACATCCATATGATAAAAATGGGAACATTTAGATTGCGGATAGTGGATGCTTCTGACATATGACAGGGAACAGATCTCTTCTTCAACAATTTCACAATTTTGATGGAGTACCTGTTCAGTTTGGAGGTGAAGTCGGATGATACATCTCTGGTAGAGCTAATGTATCTAATGGTAAGTTAACAATTGACAAAGTACACTTTGTCAAATAGCTTGAACACAATCTTTTAAGTGTTTCTCAATTCTGTGACCAAAAGCATCAAATGCTTTTCATAGAACATGAGTGCATATCCTCAAACCCGGGATAACAATTCCTAAGGAATTGGTTCTTCTTAGATCTCCTAGGAAAAGGGATATGTACAAGCTGGATATAAACAATGCTTCCCTACTGGGTGAAGTATCATGCTTTCTTTCCAAAGCAAATAGTGATGAGTCAACTCTTTGGCATAAAAGAATGTGTCATGTTAATTTTAAGACAATGAATAAATTGTCTAAGAATAACTTGGTACATGGTATGCCTAAAAAGGAATTTCTCTGTAAAGACAACTGTGTTGCTTGTCTGAAAGGGAAGCAACATAGGGCATCTCATAAACCCAAAGAAGTTAACTCTATCACTACCCCATTACACTTATTGCACATGGATCTATATGGTCCCATAAGTATAATGAGCATTGGAAGGAAAACATATTGCTTTGTGATAGTTGATGATTTTACTAGATTTACATAGGTATTCTTCTTAAGAACTAATGATGAAACTACTAAAACTGCTGAAACCTTAAAATCTTTTATTCTTAATATAGAAAATCAAATTGATCACAAAGTAAAGATAATCAGAAGTTACCAAGGGACTGAGTTTAAGAATCAAGTTCTTGACTCATTCTATAACTCAAAAGGGATTTCCAGACAATATAGTGCTCCTAGAACTCCTCAACAGAATGGTGTTGCTGAGAGGAGGAACATAACACTTATTGAGGCTGCAAGAACCATGTTGGCTGATTCAAAGTTACCTCTAACTTTCTTGGCAGAGGCAGTCAGCACTGCATGCTATGTGCAGAACAGGGTTCTCATTGTTAAGCCACATGGAAAGACCCCTTATGAGTTATGGAACAAGAGGCCACCGTTCATTGGCTTTCTAAGGTCATTTGGCAGCAAATTCACTATACTTAAGCATAAGAGACAATTTGGCAAAATTTGTTGAAAAGTAAGATATTGCTATCTTTGTTGGATATTCTTCAAGCTCTAAAGCTTATAGAGTATACAACATTAAGAATCAACAATTTGAGGAGTCATCCAATATAGTTGTAAATGAGCACACTCCTTGTGTTAAGGGAAATGTTCCTAACCATATGTTTAACTTAGAATTGTTTCCTAACTATTCTAAATAATCTTATGAGAATGTTTCAGCTGGAACATGAACTTAAAGTGACTCTGATGATGATCAAATATTTGAGTTGCCCAGACCTATTCCAAATTCTCCTAGAAAGAATGATGAACAAGCTCCCACCACTGCAAGTCCTAAAAGTCTGAATCTCTCAGGAAACAATGGAGCTTCAACCAGTTGTCAACTGAATGATCATCAAGTCACTTTAGATGACAACTCAATTTCTCAACACCAGGCTACTAAAGATAGCTATCCGGAGGAACATGCAACTATTGATGCTATCTTACAACAGAACACTTTTGATGATGTTACTCATTCATTCAATCAATCTTCATTGAATGAAAGAGAAAATTCAGCTGGAACCAATGTTAATAATCCTGATATGAATCATTCAAATCTGGATCTATCTATGCAACTAGATGTTATTCCCAAAATCAGAATTCATAACACTCATCCAGCTAAAAACATCATTGGGGATGTCTTAGAAGGTGTGAGGACCAGAAGACAAACTCACAATGAGAATGTCTGCTTGTACTCATGCTTTCTCTCTCAAGTGGAACCTAAAAAGGTAGAAGAGGCTCTCAAAGACAATAATTGGGTTAAATCAATGCAAGAGTAATTGCTTCAATTCAAAAGGCAAAAGGTGTAGAATTTGTGCCCACTACCACATGGTCAAGTACCCATTGGCACAAAGTGGGTATTCAGGAACAAAAAGGATGATAGAGGTTTGATTATCAAGAACAAAGCTAGACTTTTAGTTCAAGGATACACACAAGAGGAAGGAATAGATTACACTAAAGTTTTTGCACCTGTTGCAAGACTTGAGGCTATAAGAATATTTCTTGCTTTTGCTGCATCTAAGAACTTCATAGTGTATCAACTTGATGTCAAATGTGCATTTTTGTATGGGAACATCGACAAAGAAGTCTATGTATGTCAACCACCTGGCTTTGAAGACCCATAACACCCCCACTATGTGTGCAAACTAGATAAAGCTCTCTATGGGCTGTATCAGGCACCAAGGCTGTGGTATGAGACATTGTCTCAATTTGTTCTGAAGAACGGATACACCAGAGGCACCATAGACAAGACATTGTTCATAAGAAAATCAGGGAAGGACATGTTGCTTGTTCAAGTCTATGTTGATGACATCATATTTGGTTCCTCAAATGACCAAATGTGTAAAGACTTTGAAAGCATCATAAGGAAGAAGTTTGAAATGAGTTTCATAGGAAAGAAGGATTTCTTTCTGGGAATTCAAGTGAAGTAGATGGAAGATGGCTTCTTCATAAATCAATCTAAATATTTCAAGGACATTTTAGAGAGATTTAAGATGAAAGACTACAAGCCAGCTAAGACACCTATACAAAGAAATCGCAATCTTTGTCCTGACTCCGAGGGGGAGGATACTGATCAGCATCAGTACAGGGCAATCATTGGATCTCTAATGTATCTCACTGCAAGCAGACCTGATATCATGTTTGCTACATGCATATGTGCAAGATATCAAGCTGCTCCCAAGCTGTCTCACCTAGAAAAAGAATTATGCTTTGGAAGAAAACTTGATCATGGATCTATCTTCTTTCAAAGGAAATTTTATGCTTCTATGAAACCTCATTTTACCTTCGAAAGCAAAATAGTCTTTATGACAGATTTTGCTTCGGAAGCAAAATTTGGCTTCGGAAGATTGTCAGGAGAGAGAAACCTTAAAGTTCTCTCGGAAGCAGATGTTGTCGGAAGAATTCTTTAAAAAAATTTAACGGAAACATTTGGGTCCCACTCTGCAAAAAGTAAGATTTTGTAGAAGATTCTTGGAGTATTTTGAATAAAACATCCTTACAGCCTCTGTCAAATCAAGCCGCATAGTGTCATTTCACCTTATCGGTTTGATTTTTTACTCCATATTTAAAGGACTCCAACTCTCTTCTATACTTTCTTTACCACTGTCAAAACCCTAGCATACTGTTTTCACTGTAATCTTCAAGTTTGAAACTTTTCCTTCTCACAATTCCAAAACAATGGCTCTAAACCCACAACATAACCAAGTTGCTATCCTTGATTCATCTATGGATAGTGACTTTGCTCAAATCATCCAGTTCCTCACACAATCAATATACTTTCCTGCTCTCACAATAAACCCTACCATCTACTCTAACCATATGTCTGATTTTTGGACAAATGGCTAAAATGAAGTCATCAACAATGAGAGGGTAATTCGCTCGAGAGTCTGTGGATAAGAGATAGTGGTAAGTGAAACCACTATCAGGGAACATTTGGAGCTTCATGATGCAGGGGCTCCAACTAAATTTCCAAAGTCTGATTTAGAAGACACCTATACTCAAATGGGATATGGAGGTGATGTTAGTAAGTCTACAGTCTACAAATTCAACTTCTCCAACAACTGGAAGTACTTACTACACATTGTCCTTCATAGTCTGTCCAACAAATCAGGTGGTTGGGATCAAATTCCCTATGAACTAGGCTGTTTAGTTCATGGGTTGGTCAGAGGCCTGCGGTTCAACTATTCCAGGTTTGTTCTGAATAACCTGAGGGGACATCTTATCAAAAATACATTCTACATGTACCCTAGGTTCATTCAGCACTTCATCAACTGTGAACTAGACCTGGATAAACTAGAATACAAGGATATACTAGAAGTACCTCAAATGCGGCCGGGTATCTTTCGAATGCTGAAGAAGATATCTACCAACTTCACTGGAAGGTTCACTCCTCTGCTTCCAGGTATGCTTGCTCAATCTACTCTGATTGAACAAGTGATGAACCCACATGACCAATCACCACTCCACACCAAAAAAGCCTCCCTACCCATCAAACACTTATACCAAAGATGCCCCAAGCGAACCCTTGCTCAATGTACTCTGATTGAACAAGTCCCTTCTGTTCAGCCCAAAAAGGCTAGAGTGGCACATTGGGCTCCCACTCAGCCTGAGGTCCAACCTTCCCCTCCAATTGACCTCAATATCAGTATAGAGTCTCCTCAGTCTCAACCTGATGAGCCCATCACCCATACCTCAAGCCCTCAGGATGAGTCACAATACTCTCCTAAGGAACCAAAAAGGGACATCCACATCACTGACTATGAGTCAGTAGATGTTGACCAAGGTCCCGGGTCATTAGGAATACCTACCATATCCTTCACTGACCTTCTAACCCAAACTGATGAGGATTTTATGTTTCCTCAAGGCTATGAAGTTGATCTACCACACCTATCTCTAGATCAACAGAGCCAAAGGAAACCTCTGATCTCTGACCCACATTAGCAACCATTAACTGAGGTGAGTCCCCCGGTGTGCAGGGGACTCATGTAGGCTCAGCTGCCACTACTAAGAGTCTCTCATTGAGCTCTCAGGATAGTGGTAACATCATTGAGATTGAGTCTATGACAAATTTTCCATTTGACATCTTTGAAAGAGATATCCTTGAGCAAAGGTATCTAGGGCGCCAAGAAACCACTACTGGTGATGAGGATGTACATACTAGGTATGTTGTCTCATCTCCCCATGATTCTTCACATGAAGATGAGGGAAGGTTGAAACTCACCATTGAGTACCTGCTCTCTAAGGTCTCAGACCTTGAATTCAAGGTTAGGATCCTAGAAACCAGGTCAGCCACTCAGCAACTTGAGATTAAAGATCTCAAGGCACAACTAGCTGAGACACAGATTGAGAAGTCTGTCAGGCATGTACCAATTCAAGTTTCTTTAAGTTCTTCCTCTAGCTCATCTACTTCTCAAGATCATGCTACTAAAAGGGGGAAAATGTACAGAAACAAGCCCATGAGGAACCTCAAATTTCTGAGGAACCTTAATCTCTGACGACTCTTACAACTTTTTTCTCCCTTTACCCTAAGCACTCATCCACTGTCTTTCCACAACCACCTCCTTTGAGCTTTCAAGTGGATCCAAGGATGCTCATTAGCCTTCACAAATTTTTCACACAATTCCTAATGAGCTCCCTACTTGAACAAGCATCCCCTGATGTTGCCATAACCTACTGTGGAGAAGAAGAGCTTCAAAGGCTCAGTGCACCACCTATCACTCAGGTGGAAGTTGGTCAACCTAAGGTCAGTATGAAACCTGAGATTCACTTTGAAGTGGAAATAGGGACTGATAGCCCGGCAACTACCTCAGTTGGGAAAGATGGTTATTAGTTTCTTCCGAAGCAGAAATTTCAGATGCGAAAGTAATTGTTTGAACTATCATCCTTGTCTGATGAACTGATTCTCATGGAGCCCATTCTTGATCTAGCCTCTGAGCTGAAGAGTGAGGACTTTCTTACAACTCCCATTCTTCCATAAATGCCTCAAGATCAACCACAAACTTCTCAACCTCATCCTCAGTCCTCTCAACCTCAATTTTCAAGACCCGAATCACCTAAGGAAGCATCTTCTCATGATAAAAAAGGTAAGAGGAAGATGACTGATGAGGAGCTTCTTGAGGATGAGAGGCTAAAAAAGTTAAGAAGAAAGGGTAGACTCCCCACTAAAAAGTTGTTAGCTGCAAGTAGCAAAGCAGTAGCAACATCTCAGGAGTCTATCAATGAAAAGAAGAGGGTGGAGGCAATTGATAGACTCATCAACTTAGGAGTAGCAAATGAAGAAATGCTACTACTCCCACTTGATGAGCTTATCAAACTGGAAGAGGCAACCTTGCTGCAAAAAAAGGAGGAAGCAGCAAGGAGGGCCAAAGAGGAGAGAGCAAGAAAAATGAAGGAAGAAGCTGAGTTGAAGAAGAGGAAGGAGAGGATAGCCTTCCTGTGCTCAAGTGTTACTCTCAGGAGGAACTGAGTCCTCATGAGAATGAGATGATCCTGCTCCCTGTCAACAAAGAGCAGGAACAGCTCAGTAAGGAGAGAAAGAGAGCTGCTAGGGAGAAAGTGAAGGAGAGAAAGAAGAAAGAGGAAGAGCCAAAGCTTGCAGATGACAAGAAGGTAGGAGATAAAGACTGGATGAAGGCTTATCTCAGGGCACATGGCTTCACTGGCAGGAAAGTTGGGCCTATGCCAGCGAAGACCCTACAGTGAAATGTCAGTGATATCAAAGCTGATGTTTGCTTAGGAAGAAGGAAGGAGGTATCTCAAGAGATGCAGAGGATGAAACCCAAACCAGAACCCAAACCACTACCCACAATTACTGAAACCACCACTGAGCCTATACCCTTCTCCTTCCCCATCAAAACCAAACTCATCACTGAACCATACACCCCTGAACCCACACCATCCTTACTACCACCACAACCTTCCCCTTCCTCTCAACAACCACCCTCACTACATATCCTACAACCCAAAACACAACCCAAAACCCAAACAATACCAACATCATCCTCTAAACCATCCAAAACTCCAACCTTATAAGAAATTAGGGAGATCAAAAGAAGGCTCAACAACTGCTCAAAAGTGAGTAGCATTTCTTATGAGGGAGGATTCATCACATTGCAACACATTGATGGATCCTTAAACACTCACAAGAAATGCCTTCCCAGATCTACCTCAAGAAACCTTGCACCAATCACTTAATCTTCTTGCCTTAAGCTTTGATTCATTAAATGAAGAAGAGAAACGGATAAGAAGAAAATTAGTGAGCCTGCTGGACACTAGGAATGGGGACAGACTGCCTAACTTGCCCCTCATTCCTAGGAACACAATAGTCCAGTGGAGCTTTGATGAACCTTCTCATAACTTTGTTGTGGAGAGGGAGAATAGAGTGGTAAACAGGTTCAATGCCTCATCTCTGCTACACTTAAGCAAATTTGATATTGCTGAGTTAGCAGAGAGACCATTCACCAATCCGTCTAACTCTATGATAGCTACCCGCATCAGAAGATTCATTGACAGCCTTCATCTTTCCGAATTGAACAAAAGGCAAGAACTGAAGAGGAGTTAAAAGTTGAAGAAGGAAGTGTAGTTTTGGTAGCATCAGCCTAAGGGGAGTTTGTGGCTTCGCCGCCCTCCCGGCTCCCGATTTGGAACTATTGAGGCTGATGCAACCAAAACAACACTTAGAAGAAATCTGTACAAACTAAGAGAAGTCTTCCGAAGGGAATGCTGCAACTTCCGAAGGAAATACTGCAACTTCTGAAGCTTATATGGTGATCTTCTGAAGAGCTTCCGAAGAGCTTCCGAAGGATGAACTCAGTCTTCCAAGACTTTGAAGATCTCCTTTTGAAGTAAAGCACTTAGAATAATAAAGACAAAGTCTTCCATAGACAAAGCCTCAAAAGAAGCTGTGTCTTCCAAAGTATAAAATGGTTCGGAAGAACTTATTCTTCCGAAGCAATTTTACCTTCGGAAGAAACACAGTATGAACCAATGGACATAGCATGGTCCAACTGACACTTGCTGCCTACTCTGATCCTCTGCAAGATACCTTCCACATTCATGTGGTTGATGTTACTTTTGTACACTGTTCACCATTCCTTAGTTAGTACAGCTGCCACCTTTAGTTGGTGACCAAAAGGTAAGTCATGGACCTATCATGACTACCTTATCTTAGATAATACTTTATCTAAGATACCCTACCTCTTGCAATGTAGTATTTGTTTAGAAGTAAGTCCTATCATGTTATCTACGTATAACAAGCTGTAGATAGTAGTATATATAGTCACTCATTGTAACTTAGTATCCATGCTTCTACATGAGTCTTGTAATACTTAGTTGAGAGATAATATATACAA
>BJCO01750684.1:0-12096 GCA_018326465.1 Flaveria floridana | reverse complement strand
AGATTCGCAGTTTCTTGGGTTTGGCGGGATACTACAGAAGATTCATCCAAGACTTTTCCAAGATCGCTTCTCCACTAACCAAGTTGACCCGGAAAGATGTAAAGTTTGTGTGGGGTCAAGCTCAGGAGAAGGCATTTGAAGAATTAAAGGCGAGTTTGACCCAAGCTCCTGTATTGTCGTTACCCGATGGAAGTGAAGATCTGGTGGTTTACTCTAATGCTTCCTACTCGGGATTGGGGTGCGTATTAATGCAGAGAGGGAAGGTTATAGCCTATGCATCCCGATAGTTGAAGGTTCATGAGGTTAACTATCCTACTCATGACTTGGAGCTAGCAGCTGTGGTCTTCGCACTAAAGATTTGGAGGCATTATCTTTACAAGATGAAGTGCACCATTTTCACTAACCAAAAGAGCTTGAAGTATTTCTTCGAGCAGAAAGACTTGAACATGAGGCAGAGGAGATGGTTGGAGCTGATAAAAGATTGTGATTGTGAGATCTATTATCATCCGGGCAAAGCCAATGCGGTGGCGGATGCCCTTAGCCAAAAGGAAAGACCCGAGCCGATTCAGGTGAAGGCGTACCAGCTGATTATGACCTCTGACGTGATGAAGCAAGTCAAGGAGTTTCAAGATGAGGCGTTGAAAGAAGATCATCTTAACTCCGAACGAATGAGAGGTCTGGTTGTGGAATTGGGTGGGAACACACTTGGTGTTAAAACCCGAATCCGGCGGATGTGGATTCCTCGCCTTGGGGATCACGGGTGAAGATTATGGATGAAGCTCACAAAACTCGATACTCTATTCATCCAGGTGCTACAAAGATGTACCAGACATGAAGAAAGATTATTGGTGCCCGGGTATGAAGCGTGACGTGTTGGATTATGTGAGTAAGTGCCTTACTTGCTTGCAAGTGAAGGCCGAGCATCAAAACGTATGGAAAGATTAAACCTTTGGATATACCAGAGTGGAAGTAGGAGCACATCACCATGGATTTTTTCATTACGAAGCTGCCACGTACTCCGAAAGGGTATGATGCTATATGAGTGCTCACTTCCTACCGATACACGAGACATATTCATCCGAGAGGTTGCCGGATCTTTTCATTAAGGAGATTGTGACTCGTCATGGTGTGCCAGTGTCTATTGTGTCTGATCGTGACACCCGGTTTACATCCAAATTCTAGATGAATTCCAAGACGCCATGGGGATGAGGTTACATATTAGCACGGCTTATCATCCCCAGACTGATGGTTAGTCAGAAAGGACCATTCAGTCATTGGAGGACATGCTTCGGGCATGTGTGATTGATTTTGGGGGAGGCTGGGATGACCACTTACCGTTAGCTGAATTCTCATACAATAACAGCTATCATGCCAGCATTGGTATGCCACCTTATGAGATGCTATATGGTAGGAGATGCAGAACACCCGTTTGTTGGGGTGATATTGGTCAAAAAGAGTTAGGGAGCGTCGAGGTGATCGAGGCTATGACAGAGAAGCTTGAAAGGATCAATGCCTTCATGAAGGCAGCCAAAGATAGACAGAAGTCGTGTGCTGATAAACGACACAGACCAAATGAGTTCCAGGTGGGTGACCGGGTTATGTTGAAGGTCTCACCTTGGAAGGGTATCATTCGTTTCTAAAAGCGGGGCAAGTTGAGCCTGAGATACATAGGCCCTTTCTGAATCATTGCTCGAGTAGGAGAGGTGGCCTATAAATTGGAGTTACCTGATGAGTTAAGTGGAATTCACCTGACATTCCACGTATCTCATCTAAGGAAATGTTTGGCAGATGAAGATATGATTGTTCCACTGGATGATATCGAAGTAAACGAACGGCTCAATTATGTGGAGCAACCAGTGACAATCATCGATCGAAAAGAGAAGAGGCTGAGAAATAAAGTGGTTCCTCTTGTGCGTGTATAGTGGAAGCACAGGAAGGGATCCGAGTCCACGTGGGAGACCGAAGAAGAAATGAGACAGCAATACCCACGTTTTTTCGAGGAATAATAGGTTTCGGGGACGAAACCTATATAAGGGGGGTGGACTTGTAAGACCCGGATATTTTCTTTAAAGCCGACGAAAGAAGAAAAGAAATAAAGTCCAAAGTCGGGGGACCAAACTCGCCAATGCGAGAAAGTTGAGTAAGTGGGGATATTTGAAGGGAGAGGGCAGCCCTTACCCTCTCCCCACACCCACATTTCATCCATATAGAGAGAAGAAGAGACAAAAGGGAAAAAAAAAGAGGAAGGCTTGATTCGGGCTTGGAAATCATCGTGTAACGTGTGAAAATGAATCTCTTCTTCTTCTTGTAGTTTATGTGAGTTCTAGGACCCCTATTTTACTCGTTTTCAACTGATTTGGGGCTGGAACACATAGTAAACCCGTTTTTGTATGTGTGTGTGTTTGACCCATTTGGGTGTGTTTGACCCATTTGGGTGTGTTTGCATATGATGTGTTTGGAGTATCTTTTTAGGCTTACGTGTGCTTGAATGGTGTTGTAGTATGCATTCCTAAGGTTTAGGATGGTTGATTTGGGCTTAGAATGGGTTTGGATGAGCTTGGAGTTTGAAAATGGCAGATTGGGTTCGGGATGAACTTCATTCTGCATTAGTTAGGGCTAGGCAACCGACTGGAGGCCATACGGCTGAATGGAGTGTGATTGGAGTCCATTCGCATGACTGAGGTCTATTCGCACGACTGGAGCGTCAGTCGCATGGGGAGTCATGCGACTGAAGGTCCATTCACATAGGTGCTCATTCGCATAGTGTTCATCCGCATGAGGTCCATCCGCATAAGTGCTCATTCGTATTAGTTTCATCCGCATGAAGTCCATTCCTATGAGTGGGTGTTCATCCGCATTGGTGTTCATCCGCATTGGTCCATTCACATGATGTTCAGTCGCATGGAGGCCGTGCGACTGAAGGGTGCCCATACGCCCAAATAGGGCTTTTGCACCTGAAGAGAAGCATAGTTTAATTACTGACTTTCGGGGGAAAGTGCAGATGTAAGTTGTGATGTGAAAGTCCCGTAAGTACATGTAAAATGACCATTGGGATCTTAGAGGGTATGTTGGGCATGATGATGTTGCATGTTTATGCATGATGTGTGTTATGTATGCATGATGATGCCCTGTATGAAGATGCTACTGTGTATGTTGAAGTTCCTTATTATGATATATGTTTATCTTTCCTGTGGCTTTACGTGTTATGTTAATGAATGAAACGAAAGTATTATGTAACGTAAAGTGGAAAATAATGAAAGAGGAACATGATGAATGAATACATGCACTAATTAATGAAAGAATGAATGTAAGAAAGGCTTGCAAGCAAACGTATGGAGGTTCACACCCAATGAAGGATGTTAGCTCAACTGTGTGCGGGTTAGCTACCCGAGAAAGATGCACACTGGGGTCCAATCCTTGAGATTGACCATATATATGGGATCCTTGCCGCTTGCCCTAGGTACTGGAGTCAGCTTCGTGCACAATGTTCGAGGTCTGTGAAAGACCTCAGGCCCAGTAACCAGCTTGGTGCATAATGTGTAAGGTATAGCACATGGCATTGATCCGGAATGAAAGAAAAAAGATAAGTGGTGAATGTACTTACCCTAGGTACTGGAGTCAGCTTCGTGCACAATGTTCGAGGTCTAGAAAGACCTCAGGCCCAGTAACCAGCTTCGTGCACAATGTCCGGGGTATTGTACATGTCATCAAAAGTAATGAACGTACGAATAAATGTAATGAATGTACGAATGAGAGTAGGGAACATACGAATGAAAGTAAGAATTTATGAATGAATGTGAATGTTAACGATGTACGTTAAATGAATGAAAGTTAACGAACAAATGATGAAGATAATAATAATATTATATATGTGTACGTATGACATGTGATCACATGTAAGTAAAGAACAGTTCTAACGAAAGAAAAGTATGTCTTACTATAAAACTAGAACTCACTCAGCAACGCTGACTTTTTATGTGTTTCCAGTTGCAGGTAACGTTGTTGAGGATGGCACGGGGCGGCTACTCAGCTCTTTTAGATGGCATTCATTTATATAATGCTTTTGTGATGTAATGCAACAATATATATTTTGTAATTGGTTAACGATGTGTTATTTTGCAAAAACTTTTATGATGAAATGAGATGTCTTTTCGATCGATTCCGCAACAATGTTTATTAAAGTTAACGTAATTATGTGTTTTAAGTGCGATGAATGACCAGCTGTAAGCGTCCCGGGAACGGGGCCTTACAACCTTCAAAAGCAAGACCATGTTAAATGAATTCTGAATATGTAGAATTATGTAAAAATGAAATAAAAGCCTTAACAGAAAAAGGTTTAATAAGACCTTCAAAGTCTCCGTGGTCATGTACCGCTTTTTATGTTAATAAACATTTAGAACAAGAAAGAGGAGCACCCAGGTTAGTAACAAACTACAAACCTTTAAACAAAGTTTTAAAATGGATGAGGTATCCAATACCTAACAAAAATTATTTATTAGATAGATTAAATGATGCGATAATATTTTCAAAATTTGATCTGAAATCAGGATATTGGCAAATCCAGATAGATGAAAAAGACAGATATAAAACTGCCTTTACAGTACCTTTTGGTCATTATGAATGGAATGTTATGCCATTTGGATTGAAAAATGCTCCAAGTGAATTTCAAAAAATAATGAATGATATTTTTATTAATTTCAGTAATTTTATAATTGTTTACATAGATGATATCTTAGTGTTTTCAAAAGATATTGAAACTCATTTTAAACACTTAGAAATTTTAAAAGCATAATCATAAAAAATGGATTAGTAATATCTAGACCAAAAATGTTAATTTTTCAAACTAAGATAAGATTTTTAGTCCATAATATTGAAAAGGGAAATATTATTCCAATAAATAGAAGTATTGAATTTGCTTCTAAATTTCCTGATGAGATAACTGATAAAACTTAATTACAAAGGTTTTTAGGAAGTTTAAATTACATTTCACTATATTATAAAGGTTTAGCTCAAGGTACAGCTGTTTTATATGACAGATTAAAAAACAACTGTGACATCCATCACCGAAAGGTCCGTCATTTAACGTAGATATTATACTTGCTTTATCATCGTTGTTCTTGTGACATCATCGTAAACACATGCTACATTTAAAACTTTTACAGCTTTCATCATAGTCATCGTTAAATATACCATTATTATATGATATTATTGTCATTAATAAAACCATTTTTAAGTTATAAATATCATTATTTGCACCTTTATCGTTAATATAACTAGCCGATTAAGGTCGTTTTTAACCGAAACAAGTTGGGAAATCGGGGGCTAAGTAGAGGGACCAAATGTGACATTTTGCCAAATTGCGGCTGGGTATAAATACCCATATTCCAGCCCTAGCCTCCATTACCCCGTCTTCTTCTTCATCTTCATCTTCTTCCATTTTTCTCCTCCTCCTTGCACCGAACCACCCTGTTTACTCACGTATTCACCGGCAAAGCCTCGGCTACAGCTGAGACTACACCTTTCTTGCAGGTAGACGACTTTGGTCGTCCTTTTTTCTTGCTTGTTTACTTCTACGTTTTTAGGGTTTCGGGTGCTCAGGGCCACCCCGAGCACATGAGGTCATGTGGGTGCGTGTGTTGCCTTTCTGCGTGTTCTTCTTGTTTGTACATGTTTGAAATGTGTTTCTGGAAGTCCTTGAGCTATAAATCTCGTGCATGGAGCAGCCACTTCTGCAGTCGCGATTCTGTTGTCCACACGACTGGGTCTGCCGTGCGACTGAGTCGTGCGACTGGGTGTGTCGTGCGACTGAGTCGTGCGACTGTGTCTATCATGCGACTGAGTCATGCGACTGTGTGTGTGTCGTGCAATTGAGTCATGCGACTGGGTGAGTCGTGCGACTGAGTCATGCGAATGAGTGTATTCATGCGATTGAGTCTATGCGGATGAATGTGTGCGATTGTGCGTGTATCGTACGGCTGAATGCTGAGTCGTACGAATGAAGGTTCAGTCCTATGAATAAAGCTGATTCGTGTGAATGAAGGTTGATTCGTACATATGGAGGTTGAGTCATGCGATTGAGTCGCTGTGTGGTACGACTGAAGGCCGAATCGCACGAATGGAGGTCCATTCGTACGAATGTAGCTGATTCGTACAAATGAAGGTTGATTTGTGTAGATGAGTGGTTCAGTCGTGAGTCTGGTCCAGTCATGTGACTAGAGTTATTGTGTGTGAGTTTCTTCTTGTGTGTGGTGTGTGTTTGTCATGTGATGTTAAGGTGACATCGACAAGAGTACCGTTGCTAATGACAATCTTTAAAATTGACACTATCAAACTTATTAATGCTACTCCAAATCAAATCAACATAACATTTTACAATTAGCAACAATCAATTTGCAACACTAATATTTGCTAAGTATTTCTCTAATAACAAAGACACTTTTACACAAATATCATCGGCAATGGCAACGATTCCTAGTACTTGGATCTACATAAGATCTAATACTTATGTACGTTTGTGTGTGTTACACGTGACCAAACCAATGCAACCCGAACCGATCGAACGTTATTACTTACTTTATACGTATCATTAATACTTAACAATAACTGTCAATAGGTGTGTGACCATTTACTACATACAACATTTGGAAACTTTGATCATTCATACTTACCACTTAACAAGTGAGTTTCGCGGGCCTTTTCTATGCTTATACAATATTTTAACCATTTACAAACATGGGGGAAAAGTATGCTCACCCACTTTCTTATGCTGTACAATTTACATACAATTTACATACTTGGAATCAATGTGATACTATGTTGTGAGTACTTATCTGATACATACATGAGTCGCTGTGTGGTACTTTCTTTACAACCATTTAATTCCGGTGTTGGAACTCACGGATAGGTATCGGTAGTACTACTAGGTTGACACCCCCACCCATGCATGTTGGTATACTAGTTAGTACCAAAGGTGGCAAGGAACGGGCCCTTGGGTGAATATATTCCGACAAGTTGCTATGTGTACATCATTAGGTTTGGTTGTAAGGCTTATGGTTATGTGATTTTGCTTACTTATAACTGTATGCATGGTATTTCGTAACAATTACTATACAACATCAATTACTTATTTACTATTTAAACCTGCGAGCTCACCAACAATTTTGTTGACCGTTTTGAGCATATCATTTCAGGTGACAAACATTCATTTTGAGCCGTTGTTGTAGTCTATTAAACAATCATCATACTTTTGATACTTGTTCCCGGGTTGTGGGAATTACATTACAATGATATTATTTTTGGTTATGTGAATCATTTACAAGTTTATGCTTATGGCTATGTTGTCGTGAATACTGACTAAACAAGACACAAGTCTCCATTTGTGTCGGGTGTCGTCATGACACGCTTTATCATCAATTTCATACATTGCATTTCTATCGTTAACAATGTGTTATGACGATCCCGTCTCGTTACATCCCCGTGTTTCCGCTCTCAGCGGGGGTGTGCCAGACTGGTATCAGAGTCATTGGTTATAGAGAATTAGGCAAATCACTTGACCTAGACTATAACCTAGGAACCTTCATGTAGAATGCATGCTAGGATTGGCTTGCATCTAATATTACATGTATTTTCCTCTATACTTGTTCTTTATCTCTATACTTGCTCTTTGTCTCTATGTCTTGTTATTTGACCATCCTGAGGAAGGCACTATTACTTTTACTCTTTCCTCACGGGGTGCCTTCTACTGGAATCTTCCATTCCTATGTGCACCGCATTATGCTATAAGGTTGGGATACCTAACCTGAAGGGATCTTCACATATCACGTGAAGCGTTGATCCCGGATACTGAGTCCGATCCTGAGATAGTTATGCCTGAGGTCCCAAAAGAAGAAGGGATAGGCAACTTTTATTATACTAATTGAGATTATGTGCTTGGATTCTATTTGTTATGACGAACTACTATTGGGATACTACTGATCATGGACATGAGAACTTACACGATCTGTGCATGATGAATGGTGTCAATACTGTGATGTTAGCTTGGGTAGGTGAGGCTAAGGGTGACCATGCAAGGCAAATTACCATTACGGGTGCACACGTAATTGCAATTTGCAGTGCATGTGAAGCCTGGCTAATCTTACCATGAGGTAACGATCATAGTTAGTACAAGTCTTCCATTCTATACCTTAGGACACTAGGATCATCATTCTAGTAATACCTTGTAAATGGTGATAAGACATTTATAACCTCTACTATCACTTAAGTCCTATTCTACTTAAGCCTTCATGGGATTTCAATTATGATATTGATTTTATTCTTCATGAAACATTTCTCCGCTTAGCATTTCAGTAACTATGGAAATGACTAAATGCTTAGAATGAAAGTGGACTTCAAAGAGTTGTAGAAAAGTGATGATACTCTCTACACATACATTACATTGTTCATTAGGATGATGTTAAGGAAAATCGGATGTCATGTAACCGGTTTAAGCATCGTTCTCGGTACATCGTGGATATGGTGGGAATGCTACGGGGAACCCTATATATAAGCATTAACGATATACCAGGAACGTGTTTGAACTGGGCTACGTGATGATCTTGATTGACTGGAGCATGAAATGTTGGAACTTGATGAGTGGAATTAAATATGTATCTTAAAGTGACTAAAGTTTACATGTTTACTCATTTTATGATTAGAAGCTGCCGCCTCGAAGAGTCACCGGCAGTACAAATCGCGAAGGTGAGACCCCACAAGGCAGAGGTAGAGGTAGGCCACCAAGAACAGGTGGTGGTCCCACTGGCAACAATCAGGGAACTGAAAACCCTGATATAGCTGCTATGATTTCTCAGCAGCTGGCCGCACTGATTCCAATGATAGTGACTCAAGTGAGCGACACTCTTCTGAATCATAATCTCCATGGGGATAATGATACTAACAATGAGCATAACCAAGGAACAGGGGAAGATACTACGAATGATGGAACAGCTGGTAATGAAACTGGGATGGTTAATACTAGGCGGGCATGTTCTTACAAGGAATTTGTGGCCTGTAAACCGAAAGAATTTGATGGGAAGGGTGGAGCGATAGCTCTAACAAGGTGGCTTGAGAAGATGGAGGTCGTCATTGATATCAGCGAGTGCCTCGACAGTCAGAAGATTATGTATGCCACTTTTTCATTGCAGGGCAAAGCCCTAACTTGGTGGCAAACACTGATTCAAGCAAGGGGAAGAGAATCAGCAATGCAGATGACTTGGGATGAGCTTAAAGCATTGATCACTAAAGAATACTGCCCACTTAATGAGATGCAGAAGTTGGAGCAGGACTTTTGGAATCATTCTATGGTAGGAGTCGGGCACGCAGCTTACACTGATCGTTTCCATGAGCTGGCAAGGCTGGTTCCACATCTCGTCACTCCGGAATCCAAGAGGATCGAGAGGTACATCTGGGGACTTGTGCCTCAAATCCGGGCAATGGTAACAACAGCAGCCCCTCCTACTATTCAGAGTGCAATTATAAAGGCTGGTACGTTAACAGATGAGATGGTGAGAACAGGGGTCTTAGGAAGTGGGGCAGAGAAAAGAAAAGATGTTGGGGAAACGAGCAGGTCGAGTACCGGGAAATTCGAGAAAAGGGCCAAGACAACCAGGAATTTTGTGGCGGTGACACAAGGCAAGAGGGAATATGTCGGGCCGCAGCCCAAATGTGACAGGTGCAACTATCATCATCCCCCAGCGATGCAGTGCTGTGTGTGTGAGCTGCAGACGCTCGGGGCATCTAGCGACTGTAGGGTAGGGCCAAATCTGGTGGCACCGGTCAACGCAGTTAACCCCGCCGGGAGTGCTAGGGTCTGTTATGAGTGTAGAAACCTGGGTCACTACCGGAACATGTGCCCCAGACTGAATCGGGCACAGGGTCAGCAAGGAAACAACCAACCACAAGTGATGGCCATAGCTGGTAATCATGGCCAATGGAACCAAGGAAATGCTGCCAGAGGACGTGTATTAGTTATCGGAGCAAATGACGCCCGTCAGGACCCGAATGTCGTTATGGGTACTTACTTGCTCAATCACCACTTCGCATCTATATTGTTTGATACTGGAGCAGACAATAGTTTTATATCCTCTGAATTTGCTCACATGCTTGACTTGAACCCTAGTAGGCTAGAAACTAGCTTCTCCGTAGAAATGGCAAACGGTAGAGTTGTACAGGCCGGTGAGATTATTAGAAAGTGATCCATGATATTGGAAAATCATGCGTTCGACACAGACTTAATACCTTTTGAGCTGGGAAGTTTCGATGTGATTGTGGGAATGGATTGGTTGTGAAAACACGGAGCTGAGATTGTTTATCGGGAGAAAGTAGTGTGAATCCCCATGCCAGACGGGGAGGTACTCAGGATTCGAGGAGAATGACCGATAAGAACCCTAAAGCTTATCTCTTGCATGAAGACATGTCGATGTTTACGAAAACAGTGTTACGCGTTTCTGGCCCATGTGGTGGAAAAGAAAGAAGAGGACAACAAGTTGGTAGATATTCCTGTCGTTGAGACTATACGGATGTATTCCCTGATGACTTGTCCGGTTTGCCTCCTCCACGCCAAGTGGAATTTCGTATAGAGTTAATTCCTGGAGCTACGCCGGTAGCAAAAGCACCGTATCGGTTGGCACCATCAGAAATGCAAGAGTTATCTAGCCAATTACAAGAACCACTGGAGAAGGGTCTTATTCGGCCGAGTCACTCACCATGGGGAGCACCGGTATTATTTGTCAAAAAGAAAGACGGGTCGTTCCGTATGTGCGTCGATTATCCCGAGCTGAACAAATTAACCGTGAAGAACAGATATCCTCTTCCCAGAATCGACGATTTGTTCGATCAGCTGCAAGGAGCCTCGTATTTCTCCAAGATCGACCTTCGTTCGGGATACCATCAGCATAGGGTTTTCGAGGATGACATACCGAAAACAGCATTTAGGACTCGTTATGGGCACTATGAGTTCTTAGTCATGCCAATTGGACTGACTAATGCACGTGCTGTGTTCATGGATCTAATGAATCGAGTGTGTAAACCTTACTTGGATAAGTTCGTGATCGTATTCATAGACGATATACTTATCTACTCCCGATCGAAAGAGGACCATGAGGAACACCTTCGGGCGATACTGAGTCTATTACAAGAAGAGAAACTTTTCGCTAAGTTCTCAAAGTGCGAGTTTTGGCTTCGAGAAGTGAAATTTTTGGGACACGTGGTGAACAAAAATGGGATTCATGTAGATCCCGGTAAGATTGAAGCGGTGAAGAAATGGGATGCACCCCAGACACCTTCAGAGATACGGCAATTCTTAGGATTGGCCGGATACTATCGACGGTTCATTGTGAATTTTTCAAAGATTGCTCAATCGTTAACTCTGTTGACTCAGAAAGACAAGAAGTTTGATTGGGGACATGCACAAGAACAAGCGTTCCAAACGCTGAAAGAAACATTGTGCAATGCACCAATATTGTCCCTCCCAGACGGAACTGATGATTTTGTGGTGTACTACGATGCTTTACATGAAGGATTGGGTTGTGCGCTAATGCAGAAGGATAAGGTGATTGCCTACGCCTCACGAAAACTTAAGGTGCACGAAAAGAACTACACAACTCATGATTTGTAGTTGGGCGCTGTAGTACTTGCACTTATAATATGGAGGCATTACCTGTATGGAACCAAGTGTATCATCTACACCGATCATAAAGAGCCTTCAACATATCTTGGATCAGAAAGAACTCAATATGCGTCAGCGACGTTGGGTGGAGTTACTTAGTGACTACAATTGTGAAATTCGGTACCATCTGGGGAAAGCGAACGTGGTGGCTGATGCCTTAAGCCGCAAAGAATGCATGAAACCACTACGTGCTCGAGTGTTGGGATTGACTATTCAAACGAATCTGAAAGCTCAGATCCAAATTGCACAAAGTGAGGCATTGAAAGAAGAAAACCTTACGGGAGAAGAATTTCGAGGGTTGGATAAACAGATGATTTGCAAGGATGATGGTATACAGTACTTCATGGATCGTATATGGGTACCCAAATGGGGAGATGTTTGTACCCTAATCATGG